>NW_026506284.1:0-25000 GCF_026875155.1 Cherax quadricarinatus
ACCAAAACCCCCCTTTGACCCCACCCCCTGACCCCACCCCCTGACCCTCCCCCCTGACCCCCCCCCCCCTGACCCCACCCCCCTGCCCCCCACCCCCTGACCCCACCCCCCGACCCCACCCCCGACCCCCCCCCCCTGACCCCACCCCCCAACCCCCACCCCCTGACCCCCCCCCCCTGACCCCACCCCCTGCCCCCCCACCCCCCTAAACCCACCCCCCTGACCCCACCCCCCTGACCCCACCCCCTGCCCCCATCCCCCTGCCCCCCCCCCCTGACCCCACCCCCCGCCCCCACCCCCCAAACCCCCCCCCCCTGCCCCCCATTTCCCTGCCCCCCACCCCCTGACCCCCCCCCCAAACCCCAAACCCCCCAAAAACCCACCCCCAAAACCCCACCCCCCCGGCCCCACCCCCAAAACCCCACCCCCATGCCCCCCACCCCGGGACCCCCCCCCCCCTAAACCCCCACCCCCTCCCCACCCCCCCCTGACCCCACCCCCCTGACCCCAAACCCCCCCTGCCCCCCACCCCTGACCCCCCCCCCCAACCCCCCCCCCCCCCTGCCCCCCAAACCCCCCCTGCCCCCCACCCCCCTAAACCCCAACCCCCCTGACCCCACCCCCCGCCCCCCCCCCTGACCCCCCCCCCCCTGCCCCCAACCCCCCTGACCCCCACTCCTCCCCCCCCCCCACTCCACCACCACTCCTCCCCCCCGCACCCTTTCACCCCAATCCACCCCCCCCCACTCCTCCCCCCCCATTCCTAAACCCCCCAAATCCCCCCACCCCACGGGCCATGATGGAGGGGGGGTTTGGGGGATGAAAGACAAAAGAGAGAGAGAGAGAGAGAGAGGGGAGAGAGAGAGAGAGGAGAGAGAGAGGAGAGAGAGAGCGAAAAAAGAGGAATGAATGATGGGGGTTTTCCCGACCGACTCTTGACCGGGAGCGGGTCCCCACGACAACAGTCGCCCTTGGGGGAAAACGGGTCCCCACACAACAGCCCGTTTTGGGGTTAATCGGGGTCCCCACGAAAACAGCCCGCCCTTGGGTAACTTTCCCCACGACAAAAATTCCCGTTTTGGGTTTAAACAAGTCCCCACGACAACAGTCGGTCTTGGGTAATCAGTCCCCACAAAAAAGTCGTCTTTGGGAAATTTCCCCACGCAACAGTCGCCCTTGGGTAAATCATCCCCACGACAACAGCCCCGTTTTTGGGAATCATCCCCACAAACAACATCGTTTTGGGGTAATCAGCCCCCCACGAAAAAACGGGCCCTTTTGGGGTTTTAATCAGTCCCCACGACAACACCCGTCTTGGGTAATCAGCCCCACGCCCAACAGCCCGCCCTTTGGGTAATCACCCCCCACGAAAACCCTTCATCTTGGGGAAAATCAGTCCTCACACAAAAATCTTTTTGGGGTAATCATCCCCAACGACAACAGTCGCCCTTGGTAATCAGCCCCCACAAAAACATCGTCTTTTAATCAGTCCCCACGACAACAGTCATTTTGGGAAATCATTTCCCCACGCCCAACAGTCGTCTTGGGAAATCAGCCCCCCAACGAAAACATTTCTCTTGGGAAAACAGTCCCCACGACAACAGTCGTCTTGGGTAATCAGTCCCCACGTAAAACCCCGTTTTGGGGGAAAATCAGTCCCCACGACAACAGTCTTCCAGGGGTAACACCCCCACGACAACAGCTTTCAGGGGTAATCAGTCCCCACAAACCAACGTCCCTTGGTAATCATTCCTCACGAACAACAATCATTTTGGGAAATCAGTCCCCCGACAACAGTCGTTTTGGATAATCACCCCCCCACGACAACATCTTTTGGGTAACAGCCCCCCACGCCCCAACACGTCTTGGGTAATCAAGTCCCACGACAACAGTGCCCTTGGGGTAACAGTCCCCACGACAACAGTCGCCCTTGGGTAATCAGCCCCCACGAAAACGTCGTCTTGTAATCAGTCCCCACAAAACAGTCTTTTGGGGTAATCAGTCCCCACGACAACAGTCCTTGGGTAATCAGCCCCTCACGACAACTTTCCGCTTGGGGAAAACAGCCCCCACGACAACATCGTCTGGGGAATCTTTCCCCACAAAAACAGTCGCCCTTGGGGTTTAAACAGTCCCAACACAACAGTCGTTTTGGGGAAAATCATCCCCACGGCAACAGTTTTTTTTGGGGAAAATCAGTCCCCACGACAACATTTGCCCTTGGGGTAATCAGGTCCCCACACAACATCACGGGGTAATCAGTCCCCACGACAACAGCCATTTTGGTAAATCATCCCCACAACAACACCTTTGGGGGGGGTAATCATTCCCCACGACAACAGCCCGTTTTGGGAATCAGTCCCCAGGGCCCAACAGTCGTTTTGGGGTAATCAGTCCCAACGACAACGGGTCGTTTTGGGGAAAACCCAGCCCCCAAAGGGCCCAAAACAGTCTTTTGGGTAATCAGTCCCCACGAAAAAACATTTTGTCGGGGGGTAATCAGTCCCCCCCGACAACAGTCATTTTGGGGTTAATAAGCCCACGACAACAACATTTTGGGAAATCAGTCCCCACGACAACAGTCGTTTTGGGAAATAATCGCCCCACGACAACGTCGTTTTGGGAATCAGCCCCACAACAACATTCGTTTTGGGGTAATCAGTCCTAAACGACAACAGTCGTCTTGGGTAATCACCCCCACGACAACAGTCGTGGGGGTTTAATCTTTCCCCACGCCCAACATCCGTTTTGGGAAATCAGCCCCCCCACGACAACATCGTCTTGGGAAATTTTCCCCCCCGACAACAGTCTTTTTGTAATCAGCCCCCTCCGCCCAAAAAGTCTCGGGGTAATCTTTCCCCGACAACATCCCTTGAGTAATAGCCCCCCAAAAACAACATCGCCCCTTTGGGAAATCATTTCCCCAACGACAACAGCCCTTTTGGGGTAATCACCCCCCACGGAAAACAGTTGCCCTTGGGGTTAATCAGTCCCCCCCGAAAACCATTTGTCTTGGGTAATCATTCCCCCCACGACAACATCATCGGGGGTAATCTTCCCCACGACAACATCATTTTGGGGTAATCATTCCCCACAAAAACATTTTTTTTGGGGAAATCAGTCCCCAGGCCCAACAGTCGTCTTGGGTAATCAGTCCCCACGACAACACCCCGTTTTTGGGGTAATCATCCCAACACAACAGTCGCCCTTGGGGTAATCAGCCCCCCACGGCAACAGTCGTTTTGGGAAATTAAAGTCCCCCGCCCAACAGTTGTCTTGGGTAATCAGTCCCCCCCACCCCAACAGTCATTTGGAATAATTTCCTCACGACAACAGTCACCTTGGTAATCATCCCCACGACAACAGTCATCGGGGTGTAATCAGTCCCCACGACAACAGTCCTTTTGGGGTTAATCAGCCCCCACAACAAATTCATTTTGGGGTAATCAGTCCCCACGACAACAGTCATTTTGGGAAAACCGCCCCCACGACAACAGTCATTTTTGGGTAACCCAGTCCCCACGAAAACAGTCTTTTTGGGAATCAGTCCCCACGACAACAGCCCTTTGGGGTTAATCAGTCCCCACAACAACAGGGGATTTTGGGGGTAATCAGTCCCCACAACAACAGTAAACTTGGGAAATTTCAGCCCTCCACGAAAACAGTCGTTTTGGGGTAACCCAGATTTTCAAAAATACCCAAAAACATAAGTTTGGTTTTCGATGGGTTTTTTTGCCCCAAGACGTTAGGGGTGATATTTGTTTTTGGAGAGAGAGGGGGGGGAAGGGAGGGGGGGAAAGAGGGGGGGATACATGCAAAAGGGAGATATTTTTAAAAATACGCGACAGATATACGCCAGAAAAGTCAGGGGTGATTCCTTCATAATATAACGGGGAAGGGTCTGTTCTGACAAAGATTGAAATTTTAAGGGGTTGGTTTAGCTCCCCTGCTTTAAATAGACATTTGCCGCACTCTGCACTTTTCCCTTGCACTTTTTTTTTCGGGTAATTTCGCGGTAATACACTCAGTAATAAAGGGCCTGTATCCGGGGTGAAAAAAAAGGCTTGGAGAAAAATAAACACATCAAAAAACTATAAATTTTAAAATTAAACCTTTCACCAAAAAAACAGAATTAAAATGACAAGGGGGGAAAACGTAGTAGTAAAACCCCGGTCACCTTCAAACTGCCAGGTCCACATTATGAATGGGTGAAACCCAAAATACTGATCTGACAATGGGGCCCCCATCGCAGACCCTTTTTGGGCCTGGTTCGCTGGTTTGGGGGGATAGGGCCAAAGTGAGAATTGAAAAATGCTCCGAGAAAGGTTACATAAATCTTTCATGCCCCAGCTGGTTTAAAGGGGGTACCGGGGGGACATTTTTTCCGAAAACCCCCCAACCCTCCCCTTTTACCACCCACTTTTAAAACCCCCCAAATTTCAAAACCCCCCCCTTTCACAACTCGCTTTCAAACCACACTCTCACCATTCAAATTTTCACCACTCATTTCACCCCTCACTTTCAACATTGAATTTCAATAAATCACCTTTTTCCCATTCTCATCAATTTTCTTTCACCACCACTTTCCCCAACACTTTTTACCTCTACCTTCACCGCACCTTTACAAGGAGAGTTTCTGCTCAGGCAATACAAAAGCGCCCTTTAATTTTTTTATTAAAAATTGAGAGGAAGAAAGGAAGGGGGGGGAAGGGGGGAAAGGGAAAGGGGGGGATGAGGGGGGGGGGGAGAGGGTGGGGGGGGAGGAAGCCCTGGGGGGGGAGGAGGGGGGGGAGGAGTATGGGGGGAAGTGGCAGTAGAAAAAGGAAAAAGGAGAGAGTTGGGGTTTTTCGAAGAGGGGAGGGGAGGGTTAAAGGGGGGGAAAAGATGGTAGATTACGGGGGGGGGGGATTGTAATAACAAGGGGGGGGTACTAGATAACAGGGAAGAAAAAGTAAAAGAGGGTAAAGGGGGCAGTACTTGATAACAATAAAGGGGGCAGTAATAGATAACAGGGTTTTTAAAAACGTAGTAGATAACGAGGGTATGGACAGTAGTAGATTTAAAGAGGGGAGGGGGCAGTATAGATAACGAGGGTAAGGGGGCAGTTTGTAAAACGAGGGGAGGGACAGTAGTAGATAACCCAGGGGTTTTGGGGAAAAGATAATAACGGGGGGTAGGGGACATAGTTTGATAAGGGGGGAGGGGGGCAGTAGTAATAACCCAGGGGAGGGGCCCGTATAGATAAAAGAGGGTAGGGGACAGTAGTAGATAACGAGGGTGGGGACAGTAGTAGATAACGAGGGTAGGGGACAGTATAAAACGAGGGGAGGGACAGTATAGATAAAAAGGGGTGAGACAGTAGAGAAAACGAGGGGGAGGGGGCAGAGTAGAAAACGAGGGGAGGGGACAGTATAGATAACGAAGGTAGGGGACAGGGGTAGATAAAGAGGGGAGGGGGCAGTAAATAAAACGGGGGGTGGGGACAGTGTAGATAACGAGGGGGGGAAAAATAGTTGATAACGAGGGGAAAGGGGCAGTATAAAAATAACGAGGGTAGGGGGCAGTAGTAGATAACGAGGGTAGGGGACAGTAGTAGATAACGAGGTAGGGAAAGTAGTTGAAACGGGGGGTAGGGGGAAAATAGGAAAACGAGGGTAAAGGGGACCCGTAGTAGAAACGAGGGTAGGGGAAAATAGATAAAAGAGGGGAGGGACAAGTAGATAACGAGGGGAGGGGGGCAGTAGTTTATAAAGAGGGGAGGGGCATAGTAAAATAACGAAGGGGAGGGAATTTGTAGATTTAAAGAGGTAGGGGACAGTAGTTGATAAAAGAGGGTAAGGGGGCAGTATTGAAACGAGGGAAAAAAGGGCAGTAGTAATAACGAGGGTAGGGGGCAGTAGTAGATAACGAGGGTTTGGGGACAGTATTTTAAAAACAGGGTAGGGGGCATAGTAATAACGAGGGTAGGGGACAGTGTTGATAACGAGGGAGGGGCCCGTAGTTGAAAAACGAGGGTAGGGAAGTAGTTATAACGAGGGGAAGGGGACAGAGAGATAACGGGGGTAAAAAGACCCGTATAGATAACAGGAGGGGAAAAGTAATTTGATAACAGGGGAGGGGGCAGTAGTAGATAAAAGAGGGGAGGGGACAGTATAGATAACGAGGGTAGGGACGAGTTTAAAAACGAGGGTAGGGGAAGTAGTAGATAACGGGGGAGGAGACAGTAATTTGATAACCCAGGGAGGGGGCATAGTAGATAAAGAGGGTAGGGACAGTATTTGATAACGGGGTAGGGGGCCCGTAGTAGATAACGGGGGAGGGGACAGTATTAAATAAAGAGGGTAGGGGACAGTATTGAAACAGGGTAAAGGGGGCAGTAGTTGATAACCAAAGGGGAGGGGGGCAAATAGTTGAAACGAGGGGAGGAAAAAAGTATAGATAACAGGGTAGGAAAGGGAGGTGTAAAAGAAAGGGAGGGGAAAAGGGAAAGATAACGAGGGGAAAGGGGGCAGTAGTTGATAACCCAGGGTAGGAGACAGTAGTAGATAAAAAAGAGGGTTTGGGGACAGTAGTAGTAACGAGGGTTTGGGGACAGTAGTTGATAACGAGGGTAGGGGGCAGTAGTTGATAACGAGGGAAGGGGGCAGTAGTTTGATAAGAGGGTAGGAACATATAGATAACGAGGTAGGGGACAGTAGTTGATAAAGAGGGGAGGGGGCATAGAATAACGAGGGGAGGGGACAGTAAATAGAAAACAGGGGGAGGGGGCAGTAGGGAATAACGAGGGGTAGGGGACAGTAGTAGATAACGAGGGTAGGGGACAGTAGTAGATAACGAGGGTAGGGGACAGTAGTAGATAACGAGGGTAGGAGACAGTAGTAGATAACGAGGGTAGGGGACAGTAGTAGATAACGAGGGTAGGGGACAGTAGTAGATAACGAGGGTAGGGGGCAGTAAATAAATAAAGAGGGGAAGGGGACAATAGTAGAAAAACGAGGGTAGGGGACAGTAGTAAAACGAGGGTAGGAGACAGTATAAATAAACCCAGGGTGGAACAGTAAATAGAAAACGAGGGTAGGGGGCCGTATTTGATAACGAGGGTAAAGGGGAAAAGTAAATAGATAACGAGGGGGGGGGAAAAGTAAATTGATAACGAGGGTAGGGGACAGTATAATAACGGGGGAGGAAAACAGTTTTTAGGGTAACGAGGGTAGGGGGGAAATAGTAGATTTAAAATGGTAGGAAGACAGTATAGATAAAGAGGTTTGGGGAAAAGTGTAATAACCCAGGGGAGGGGGAAATAATAGAAAAAAGAGGGGGGGGGACAGTATTGATAACGAGGGGAGGAGACAGTAAAATAATAACGAGGGGAGGAGACAGTAGTAGATTTAAAGAGGGGAGGGGAGTAGTAGATAAAGAGGGAAGGGGACCCAAAATAAAATAACGAGGGTAGGGGGGAGAAATAGATAAGGGGTAGGGACCCGTAGTAATAACGAGGGTAGAGGGCAGGAAATTATAAAAGAGGGGAGGGGGGAAATAGTAGATAACAGGGGAGGGGACAGTAGTAAAATTAAAAGAGGGGAGGGAGAAATAGTAAAATAAAAGAGGGAAGGAGACAGTAGTAGATTTAAAGAGGGTAGGGGAGAGTAAATAGATAAAAAGGGTAGGGAAAAGTAGTAGAAACGAGGGGAAGACAGAAATAATAACGAAAGGGGGGGGAAAAGAGTAATAAAAGAGGGGAGGGGGCAGAAATTGATAAGGGGGGTAGGAGACAGTAAGATTCGAGGGGAAAAGGGGGCATAGTAAAAACGAGGGGAAGACAGTAGTAGATAAAGAAAGGGGAAGGAAAAAAATAAAAATAGATAACCCAGGGTTTGGGGGGGAGTAGTAGATAACGAGGTAGGAACAAGTAGATAACCCAGGTAGGGGGGAAATAGTAGATAACGAGGGAGGGGACAGTAGTAGAAAAACGAGGGGAGGGGACAGTTGTAGATAAAAAAGGGTAGGGGAGAGTAAGAAAAACGAGGGTAGGGGGCAGTAGTTTTATAACGAGGGTAGGAGACAGTAGTAGAATTTAAAGAGGGTTTTGAGACAGTATAGATAACGAGGGTAGGGGGAAAAGAAATAATAACGAGGGTAGGAGACAGAAAGGGTTTAAAGAGGGTTGGAGACAGTATAATAAAAAGGGTAGGGGGGAAGTAGATAACGAGGGGGGGACAAATAGTTTTATAATTAGGGGAAAGGGGAAAAAGTAGTAAAAATAACAGGGTAGGGGGAAAAGTAGTAAATTTAAAGAGGGGGGAAAACAGAATAATAAAGAGGGGAGGGGGCAGTAGAAAACAGGGGAGGGGAGAGTATAATAAAGAGGGTAGGGGAAGTAGTAAAACGAGGGGAGGGGAGATATAGATAACGAAGGGGAGGAACATAGTAAAAACAGGGGAGGAGACAGAAATGAATAACGAGGGGAGGGGGGAGTAGTAGATAAAGAGGGTAGGGGAGAGTAGTAGATAACGAGGGGGGGGGAGAGTAGTAGAAACAAAAGGAAAGGGGGGAGTAGTAGATAACGAGGTAGGAGACAGATAGATAACGGGGGGAGGAGACGTAGAAAATAACGAGGGTAGGGGGGAGAGTATTTGATAACGAGGTAGGGGAAAAGTAAAAACGAAGGGGGAGGGGGGAAAAAGTAGTAGATTAAAAGAGGTAGGGACAGTAGTAAATAACGAGGGGGGAGGGGGAAAAAGTAGTAGATAACGAGGGTAGGGGAGAAGTTGATAACGAGGGTAGGAACAGTATAGATAACGGGGGAAGGGGACGTAGTAAAAATAAAAAGAGGGAGGGGACAGTATAATAACGGGTAGGGGCAGTAGTAAGATAAAGAGGGGAGGGGGAGAGTATAAATTTAAAAGGGGAGGGGAGAGTAGAGATAACGAGGGGAGGGGGACAGTAGTAGATAACGGGGTAGGAAAACAGTATAGATAAAAAGAGGGGAGGGGGCAGTATAGATAACGAGGGGAGGGACAAATAGTAGAAAAAAGAGGGTAGGGGGGAGTAGTAGATAACGAGGGGAGGGGGGAGTAGTAGATAACGGGTAGGAGACAGTAGTAGATAACGGGGGGTAGGAGAAAAGGATAGATAAAGAGGGGGAGGGGGCAGTATAGATAAAAGAGGGAGGGGAAAGTAGTAGATAACGGGGGTAGGAGACAGTAGTAATAACGGGGTAGGGGGACAAAAGTAGATAACAAGGGGAAGGGGCTTTGTAATAAAAGAGGGGAAGGGGGGAGTAGTAATAACGAGGGTAGGGGAGAGTTTTGATAACGAGGGAAAGAAAAGTAGTTAAATTTAAAGAGGGAGGGGAGATTTGTAAAAACGAGGGGAGGGAGAAAATAAATAATAACCCAGGGTAGGGGAGAGTATAATAACAGGGTAGGGGGGAGTAGTAATAACCAGGGGAGGGGGGAGTAGTAGATAACCCAGGGGGGGGACAGTAGAATAAAAGGGGGTAGGAGACAGTAGTAAAACGAGGGAGGAGGGCAGTAGTAGATAACGAGGGTAGGGGACAGTAGTGATAAGGGGGGGGGGGGGGGGGAACAGAGAGAAAAACGGGAGGGGACCGTAGTAATAACGAGGGGAAGGGGGCAGTAGTAAAAAAAAGGGGAGGGGGGAAATAATTTAAAAACGAGGGTAGGGGAAGTAAATAGTAACGAGGGTAGGGAGAGTAGTAGATAACGAGGGGAGGGGGCAGTATAATAACGAGGGTAAAGGGGGAGTATAGATAACGAGGGGAGGGGGATAGTAGAAAAACGAGGGTAAGGGGGAGAAAAATAACGAGGGTAGGGGAAAAAGTAGATAACGAGGGTAGGGGGCAAATAATAAATAACGAGGTAGGGGACAAATAGTAGATAACGAGGGTAGGAGACAGAGTAGATTAAAAGAGGGTAGGGGCAGATGATAAAAGAGGGGAGGGGACAGTAGTAGAAAACGAGGGGAGGGGGCAAAAAAAATAACGAGGTAGGGGAGAGTTTTAGAAAACGAGGGGAGGGGACAGTAGAAATAACGAGGGTAGGGGACAAATAGTAATAAGAGGGTAGGGGGGGTAGTAAGAAACGAGGGTAGGAGGGCAGTAGTAATAAAAGAGGGTAGGAGACAGTAGTAATAACCTAGGGTAGGGGGCAGATAATAACGAGGGTAAGGGGAAAAGTAGTTTATAACGAGGGGAAGGGGGCAGTATAGAAAAACGAGGGGAGGGGGCAGTAGAAATAACGAGGGTAGGAACAGTAGTAATTTAAAGGGGGGAGGGGACAGTAGAGATAACGAGGGGAGGGACAGTAAAAGATAACCCAGGGGAGGGGCAGTAGTAGATAACGAGGGAGGGGGCAGTAAATAGATAACGAGGGTTTGGGACCCGTAAATAGATAACGAGGGAGGGGGGGTTTAGATAACGAGGGGGGGGAGAGTGTAATAACGAGGGTGGGAGAGTTAGATAACGAAGGGGAGGGGGAGTATAGAAACAGGGTAGGGGGCAGTATAGAAAACGAGGTAGGGGGAGTATTAATAACGAGGGGGAGGAGCAGTAATAATAACGAGGGTAGGGGGAGTATAGATAAAGAGGGAGGGGGGAAATATGAATTTTCGAGGGGAGGGGAGAGTAGTAAAAATAACGAGGGAGGGGAGAGTATAAAACGAGGGGGGGGACAGTAGTAGATAACGAGGGTAGGAGACAGTAGTAGATAACGAGGGTAGGGGAGAGTAGTAGATAACGAGGGTAGGGGACAGTAGTAGATAACGAGGGTAGGAGACAGTAGTAATAACGGGGGGTAGGGGGGAGTATTTGATAACGAGGGTAGGAGACAGTTTGAATTAAAAGGGAAGGGGGGGAAATAGTAGAAAACAGGGTAGGGGGGGGGTATAGATAACGAGGGTAGGGAGAGTAGTAGATAACGAGGGTTTGGGGACAGTATTTAAAAACGAGGGGAGGGGACAGTGTAAAAACAGGGTAGGGGACATAGTAATAAAGAGGTGGGGAAGTAAAAGATAACGAGGGTAGGGGGGAAATAGAAAATAACGAGGGTAAAGGGGAAATATAGATTTAAAGGGGTAGGGGAGAGTATAGATAACGAGGGGAGGGACAGTAGTAGATAACGAGGGTAGGGGACAGTAAAGGAAAAAAGAGGGTAGGGGAAGTAGAAAAACGAGGGGAAAGGGGGCGTAGTAGAAAAAAAGGGGGGGGGGGGGGCGGGGTAGATAACGAGGGGAGGGGGGGAGTATAGATAACGAGGGGAGGAACGTAAATAGATAACGGGGTGGGGGGGAAATATAGATAACAGGGTAAAGGGGGGGAGTATTTGATAACAAGGGGAGGGGGGAGTATAGATAAAGAGGGTAGGGGAAAAATAGTAGATAACGAGGGGAGGGGGAAAAGTAGTAAAATAACAAAGGGGAGGGGGAAAAAGTAAAACGAGGGTTTGGAGACAGTAGTAATAAAAGAGGGGAGGGGGGAGTATAAAAATAACGAGGGGAGGGGAGAGTAGTAGATAACGAGGAAGGGGGGAAATATAGATAAAGAGGGGAGGGAAAAAGTAAGATAACGAGGGGAGGAGACTTTTTAAAAACAGGGTAGGGGAGAGTAGTAATAAAGAGGGTAGGGGAGGTATAGATAACGAGGGTAGGAGACAGTAGTAGATAACGGGGTAGGGGGGAGAGTAGATAAGAGGTAGGGGGGAGTAGTAGATAACGGGGGAGGGAAAATTTGTTAAAAACGAGGAGGGGAGATTAGTAGATAACGAAAGGGAGGGGGGCAGTAGTAAAATAAAGAGGGTTTGGGGAGAGTAGTAGATAACAAAGGGGAGGAGCAGTTTTTAAATAACGAGGGGAGGGGAGAGTAGTAATTAAAAGAGGGGAGGAACAGTATTTGATAACGAGGGGAGGGGAGATTTGTAGATAACGAGGGTTTGGGAAGTAGTAGATAACGAAAGGGGGGGAGAGTAAATAATAACGAGGGGAGGGGACAGTAGTAGATAACAGGGGAGGGGAGAGTAGTAGAAATAACGAGGGTAGGGGACAGTAGTAGATAACGGGGTAGGGGGGATTTGTAGATAACGAGGGTAGGGAAAATATAAATAAAAGAGGGGAGGGGAGAAATATAATAACGAGGGGAGGGGAAAGTAGTAGATAACGAGGGTGGGGAGAGTAGTTAAAATAAAAGAGGGAGGGGGGAAATAGAAAAATAACAGGGTAAAGGGGAGATAGTAGATAACGGGGGAGGGGGAAATAAATAGATAACGAGGGTAGGGGACAGTAGTAGATAACGAGGGGGAGGGGACAGTAGTAAAAAAAGAGGGAAAGGGGACAGTAGTAGATTTTCAAGGGGGAGGGGCAGTATAGATAACGAGGTAGGGGAAATTAAATAATAAAGAGGGGAGGGACAGTAAATAGAAAACGAGGGGAGGGGACATAGTAGATAACGGGGTAGGGGGCAGTAATAATAAAGAGGTAGGGGGGACAAATATAGATAAAAGAGGGTAGGGGGCAGTAGTAGATAACGGGGTAGGGGGCAGAAATAATAACGAGGGTTTGGAGACAGTATTTAAAAACGAGGGGAGGGGGGAGTAGTAGAAACGAAGGGGAGGGGAAAAAAAAGTAGATAACGAGGGGAGGGACATAGTAATAACGAGGGGAAAGGGGACAGTATAGAAAAAACGAGGGTTTGGGGACATAAATAATAACGGGGTAGGGGGCAGAAATAAAAAAACGAGGGGAGGGGGCAGTAAATAATAACGGGAAAGGGGGCATAGTAATAACGAGGGGAAAGGGGGCATTTTGTAAATAACGAGGTAGGAACATAAATAATAACGAGGGGAGGGGGGGAGTGTAAAATAACGAGGGGAGGGGGACAGTAGTAATAACGAGGAGGGGGGAGTAGTAGATAACGAGGGTAGGGGGACAGTAGTAGGGTAACGAGGTAGGAACAAAATAGATAACGAGGGGAGGGGCAGTAGTAGATAACGAGGGTATGGGGCAAATAGGAAAATAAAGAGGGAAGGGGGCATAATTAGATAACGAGGGTAGGGGACAGTAATAGATA
Source organism: Cherax quadricarinatus (assembly GCF_026875155.1). Lineage (NCBI taxonomy): Eukaryota > Metazoa > Arthropoda > Malacostraca > Decapoda > Parastacidae > Cherax > Cherax quadricarinatus. The sequence continues at coordinate 13,082 of NW_026506284.1, forward strand.
ACGAGGGTAGGGCAGTAGTAGATAACGAGGGGAGGGAGAGGGATTTGATAACGGGGTAGGAGAAAAGTAGTAGATAACCCAGGGGAGGGAAAAGTAGTAAAAACGAGGGTAGGGGAGAGAGTAGATAACGAGGGGAAAAGACAGTAGTAAATAACGAGGGGGGAGACATAATAGATAAAAGAGGGGAAAGGGGAAAAGTAGAGATAACGAGGGGAGGGACAGAATAGATAACGAGGGGAGGGGAAAAGTTGTTGATAACGAGGGGAGGAGACAAATAGTAGATAACGAAGGGGAAGGAAAACAGAAATAATAACGAGGGGAGGGGGGAAGTAATAAAGAGGGGAGGAACAAATAGGAGATAAAAGAGGTTTTGGGGGCAGTATTTGATAACGAGGGTAGGGGACAGTAGAGATAACAGGGGAGGGGAGATTTGTAATAAGAAGGGGAGGGGACAGTAAGAAACGAGGGTAGGGGAACCAGTATTTAAAACGAGGTAGGGGAATTTGTAGATAAGGGTAGGAGACAGTAGTAAAAACGAGGGGAGGGGACAGTAGTAGATAACGAGGGGAGGGGGGCAGTAGTTAGGGTAACGGGGTAAGACAGTAGTAGATAACGAGGGTAGGGGGCAGTAGTAAAAACGAGGGTTGGGACATAGAAAATAACGAGGGTAGGGAAAAGAAGTAGAAACGAGGGAGGGGCAGTAGTAGTAACGAGGTAGGGGGGGAAAATAGTAGATAACGAGGGTAGGGGGGCAGTAGTAGATAAAAAGGGTAGGGGAGAGTAGTTGATAAAAAGAGGGTAGGGGGACCCGTAATAGAAAACGAAAGGGGAGGAGACATAATAAAATAACGAAGGGGAGGAAAAAAATAAATTAGATAAGAGGGAAAGGGGGGAAATAGTTGAAACGGGGGTAGGGGAAAAGTAGTAATAACGAGGGTAGGAGACAGTAGTAATAACGAGGGGAGGGGGGCAGTAGTAGATAACGAGGGGAGGGGAAAAGTAGTAATAACAGGGTTTGGGGAGAGTAAAATAATTTAAAGAGGGGAGGGGACAGTGTAGAATTTAAAAGGGGAGGGGAAAAGTAGTAAAATAACGGGGGGGAGGGGAGGGGAGTAGAAAACGAGGGGTAGGGGGGGCAGTAGTAAAAATTTAAAAGGGGTAGGGGAAGGGAATAGATAACGAGGGGAGGGGGCAGTTTTGAAACGAGGGTAGGAACAGTAGTTGATAACGAGGGGGGAGACAGTTAAAAAACGAGGGAAGGGAGGTTTTTTGATAACGAGGGGAGGAGACGTAGTAATAAAAGAGGGTAGGGGAAGAAATTGATAACGAGGGTAGGAGACATAGTAATAAAAGAGGGGAGGGGGCAGTAGTAGATAACGAGGGTAGGGGACAGTAGTTGATAACGAGGGTAGGGGACAGTAGTAGATAACGAGGGTAGGGAAGTAGTAGATAAAAGAGGGTAGGGGGGGGAGATAATAACGAGGGTAGGGGACAGTAGTAATAACGAGGTAGGGGGGGTATTTGATAACGAGGGGAGGGGACGTAGTAGAAACGAGGGTAGGGGGGAGATTGATAACGAGGGAGGGGGGAGTAGTTGATAAGAGGGTGGGGAGAGTTAAAAACGAGGGGAGGGGGGAGTATTTTTATAGAGGGAGGGGACAGTGAGTAACAGGGTAGGGGAATATAATAACGAGGGTAGGGGAAGTAAGAAAGAGGGGAGGGGGAGGTATTTATAAGGGAGGGGGGAGTAGTTTATAAGGGGTAAAGGGGGGGAGTGTAAAAACGAGGGAGGGGGAGTAGTTGATAACGGGAGGAGCAGTATGATAACGGGGGTAGGAATAGTTGATAACGGGGGGGACGAGTGTAACGAGGGGGGAGCGTATAGTAACGAGGGTAGGGGGGCAGTGTAGTAAGAGGGGAGGGACGTGTAGAAAAGAGGGTAGGAGAAGTAGAGTCGGGGTAGGAGACAAGTAGATAACGAGGAGGGAAAGTAGTTATAACGGGGGGAGACAGTGTAGAAACGAGGGAGGGGGAGTAGTTGATAACGAGGGGAGGGGAGAGTAGTAAAAACGAGGGGGGGGGAGTAGAGTAAGGGGTAGGGGGAGAGTTGATAAGGGGTAGGGACGTGTAATTAAAGAGGGAGGGGGCAGTATAATAACGAGGGAGGGGACATATAAAATAACGAGGTAGGGAAAATATAGATAACGAGGTAGAGACAGTAAATAAATAAAGAGGGAGGAGACTTTGTAATAAGAGGGAGGGGCAGTAGTAATAAAGAGGGGGGGGTTAGTACTAGATAAAGAGGGGGGGGTGTTAGTACTAGATAAAGGGGGGGAGGGGGGTAGTACTAGATAACGGGGGAGGGGAAGTACTAGAAACAGGGGGGGACAGTACTAGATAACAGGGGGGGAAGTACTAGATAAGAGGGGGGGGTGTTAGTATAGAAACGAGGGGAAGGGGGATAGTACTAATAACAGGGGGGGGTTTAGTACAGAAACGAGGGGAGGGGGGAAATACTAGATAAAAGGGGGGGGTGTTAGTACTAGATAAAGGGGGAGGGGGATAGTAAAAATAGAGGGGAGGGGGCAGTACAGATAACGAGGGGGGGTGTATATAGATAAGAGGGGGGGGGGATAGTATAGATAACGAGGGGGGGACGTACAGATAACGAGGGGAGGGTTTTTTACTAAAAACGGGGAGGGGATAGTATAATAACGAGGGGAGGGGACATATAAAACGAGGGGAGGGGACAGTACTAGAAAAGAGGGGGGGGTGTTAGTATAAAAAAACGAGGGGAGGGGACAGACTAGATAACGAGGGGAGGGGGGAGTCTAGATAACGGGGGAGGGGGAAAATAGATAACCGAGGGGAGGGGGCAGTACTGATAACGGGGGAGGGGGCAGTACTAGATAACGAGGGAGGGGACATTTTAATAACGAGGGGGGGACGTACAAAAGAGGGGGAGGGGGTAAATTTGGGTTGGGGGGACGCCCCTTTAAAAGAGGGGGGTTACTGCCCGAAAAAAGGTTACGTACTGTTTGCATCCCCACCGGGATCCGACGTTTCATGCCACACCCGGTATCACGTATGTTTGCTGCCACACCCGGGTATCACGAGTTTCATGCCACACCCGGGTATCACGACCTTTGCTGCCCCCACCTGGGGACATATGTTTGCATGCCACACCGGGAAAGTTTTTCATGCCCCACCGGTATCACGTTTTTTTGTTTCTGCCACCCGGGATCCGTACTGTTTGCTGCCCCCTGGGACACTACTGTTTGCAGCCCCAACCCGGGTATCAGTACCCCTTTAGCCCCCCGGGGGATCCCGTACCCCTTTGCTCAACCTGGGTTCACGACGTTTTATGCCACCCTGGGGATCCGTACTGTTTGATGCCCCCTGGGGATCATATGTTTGCATGCCCCCCTGGGAACATAGTTTTTGCCCCCCTGGGTATCCGACTCTTTGCATGCCACCCGGGGATCACGTACTCTTTGCTGCCCCACCTGGGGATCAGTACTTTTGCAGCCCCAAGGGGATCACGTACTCTTTGCTCCACACTGGGGATCACGTACTCTTTTCATGCCCCACCGGGGATCCTACCTTTGCATGCCCCCCGGGGGGTCACGTATCTTTTAGCCCCAACCTGGGTTCACGTCTCTTTGCATCCACACCGGGGATCACGTACTTTTGAGCCCCACCCGGGGATCCTACTTTTTGATGCCACCTGGGTACACGAAATCTTTGCAAGCCAACCCGGGATCACGTACTGTTTGATGCCAAATGGGGTATCCGTACTTTTGCATGCCACACCGGGGTTTATAAATTTCTTTTTTGCATGCACCACCTGGGAATCACGTTTTTTTCCCGGGCCAACCTGGGAACCGTACCTTTGCATGCCAAAACCGGGGAAATCACGTACTCTTTGCATCCCACACCGGGTTTTCACTACTGTTTGCATCCCACACCTGGGTACACTTTCTTTTTGGGCATGCCAAACCGGGGGTATCACGTACTGTTTCATGCCACCCCGGGTATACGTACTCTTTGCAGGCCCCCAAACCCGGGGTTTAATAAATTTCTTTTTCCCATCCAAAAACCTGGGTACCCACGTACTCTTTGCATGCCACCCGGGTATCACGTACTTTTTGAATGCCCACCGGGGTACCCAACGTACCTTTGAAACCCAAACCCCGGGGGTACCCACGTATTTTTTTGCATGCCACACCGGGTATCACGTATTTTTTGGGCATGCCACACCTGGGTATCACTTTACGTTTGATGCCACACCTGGGTTTTCACGTCCCTTGTTTGCATGCCACACCGGGGTTATCACGTACTGTTTTGCTTTGCCACCCGGGGTTTAACACGTATTTGTTTCATGCCACACCGGGGTTTTCAGGGTACTTTTCCCATCCCACCCTGGGTATCACGTACTTTTTTTGCATGCCCACCTGGGTACCCCACGTCTTTTTTGCTTCCACACCGGGGAATCACGAAATTTTTTGCATGCCACCCCGGGGTTTATCACGATTTTTTGCTTTCCCCCCGGGGTTTAACACGTATGTTTGCATGCCCCCCCGGGGTTTTATCATACTGTTTGCATCCCCACACCGGGGGGGTTAAAAAGTACGGGTTTGCATCCACCTGGGTATCACGTATGTTTTCATGCCCACCGGGGTATCAGTACTTTTTGGCATGCCACACCCTGGGTATCAGTACTCTTTCCCATGCCCACCTGGGTATCACGTACTGTTTGCTTTTCCCAACACCGGGGTTTTACGAAAATCTTTGCTTTGCCACACCGGGGTATCCCCGTATTTTTTTGCATCCCACACCGGGGTATCACTTTACTCTTTCATCCCAAACACCGGGGTATCACCGTTCTTTTGCATGCCAAAACCGGGGTTTATCACGTACTGTTTGCTTTGCCACACCTGGTATCACTTTACTCTTTGCATGCCCACCCCCGGGGTATCACGTACTTTTTTGCATCCCACACCGGGGAATCCACGTACTCTTTTCAGCCACACCGGGGTTATCACGTACTTTTGCATGCCCCCCTTTGGGTTCACGTACTTTTTTCATCCCCACACCTGGGTATCACGAACTTTTTGCATCCCCAAAACCGGGGTATCACGTACTCTTTGCATGCCACACCGGGGTATAACGTTCTCTTTGCTGCCAAAAACCTGGGTATCACAAATTTTTTTGCATCCCACACCGGGTTTCCAAATTTTTTTCCCATGCCACACCTGGGTATCACGTACTGTTTGCATGCCACACCTGGGTATCACGTACTCTTTGCATGCCACACCTGGGTATCACGTACTGTTTGCATGCCACACCTGGGTATCACGTACTCTTTGCATGCCACACCTGGGTATCACGTACTGTTTGCATGCCACACCTGGGTTTCACGTACCTTTGCATGCCCCCCCGGGGTACCCACGTACTTTTTTGCATTCCACACCTGGGTATCACGTACTCTTTGCATGCCCACCTGGTATAAATTTCTCTTTGAAACCACCCCTGGGTACCCACGTACTTTTTTGGCATGCACACCGGGGAAATCACGTACTTTTTTGCATGCCACACGGGGTTATCCCCCCCCCCCCCCCCCCCTACTCTTTGCAGGGGGGCCCCACACCGGGTATCACGTACCTTTGCTTTGAAACCGGGGTATCACGTGCGTTTGCATGCCCACCCCGGGGTATCACGTACGGTTTCATCCCAAAACCCTGGGTATCACGTACTGTTTGCATGCCACCCCTGGGAAAAAAAACGAAACTTTTTGGGAATGCCAAACCGGGGTACCCGTCCCTTTGGGCATCCCACACCTGGGTTTTCACATTTTCTCAGAATTATTAAGAAAGCCCGTTTAAATACAAAAAAAAAACGAAAACAAAGAACCATAAGGGGAAAATTGACACAATAATCAATTGGGTCACCCAGTTTGCGTTTTTCCTTTGGGATCTTTTTCACCCCCTGTTTTTTGTATTTTTTTGGGGGTTTAAAAACGTTGCTTAAAAACTTTACAAAACCGGGCCAAAGACTTGCCCCCAAAGGGTTTAACTTTAGCACCGGAAAAACTGATTTTTTCTTGTAGATCTTGGAAAAAAACTTAAAGGGTTTTTTTTATATTGTTATTATTGAACATGGAAATCAGGGGGGTTTGTGCTGGCTCCGCCATCCTAGCCGAATCTTCTTAATTTTTTCCTTCCCGGGTGGGGAAAGGTTTATTTTTTTTATCGCGTTTTTAACGAAACGGGGTTGAACGAAAAAAACGTTAAGTAAGGACTTAAATATATCCCTCACTTCTGGTGGGGAGACATGAAACCCCGCGTGTCTGAAACTTTAAGTTATTTTATGGGGGGACACACAAAACACACACAATTATCCCTTCCAAAACAAAAGAACCCATTTATTCATCCCCCCCCCCCTCCCTCCCCCTTCCCCCCCACCCCAATTTAACCTCTCCCCCACTTAAACCCCCCCTCCCCTCCACCCAATACCGGGAACTCGATTAACTTTGGGTCACCCCCTTCTTTTTCCCCCCTCCCTCACCCCTCCCCAACCCCTCCCCCTTCCCCCCCCCCCCCCACCCCCCCCTTCACCCCCCTCCCCCCCCCCTCCCTTCTCCTCTCCCCCCAAATCTCTTTCACTCAACTTTTTTCCCCTTTTTAAGAGTTTTAAACGTTAAGATTCTAAAATCCCCTACCTTCCCACCACCCCCTACCCCCCCTCCCAAAACCCCTAAAACCCCCTATTACCCCTGCCCCTTAACCCCCTACAACTCCCTATTACCCCCTTCCACCCCTACCATTTTTACAAACCTTTACTCCCCCTTGCTACCCCTTTCCCACCCTTTAAACCTCCCCCTATTACCCCTACCATCCCACCCCCCCTTACCCCCTCCCATCCCCTACCACCCCTACCCCCCCAACCACCTCTTACTACCGTACCATCCCCTTTCCATTCTTACCCCCCCTATCCCCTGGTCCAGTCCTCTACCCCCCCCACAACCCTTCCCCATACCACCTCTATCATCCCCACCCCATTACCACACAAAAACCCAGTACCCCCCCCCCTACCATCCCTATCACCCCCACCCCCCTCCTCTCCAAGATACATATTACTGCTGCAAACTGCCCTTCCACACTGTACCTTTCCCATTTATCCATCCCACAACCCGCTTTTTTGGGGCTTGGGGATTAACTGCAGCAACACATCTAAAGCCAATTAACCCAACAAAAAGCTGCAGTAAAATGATCACTAAACCCCATCCCCACAACCCCCCCACCTTCATAGATCAAAACTTACTCCCTGTTCAAACATCCACACTTACTACTGTGAAATCTAATCACAGGCCCCTTAATTTTCCAAATTTTTAACCCTTTGACCTAAAACGCTTTCTTGATTTTGTGACAGAACCCTAGGCAAAACACCAGACCCCAAACATCTAGACTTTCCCCGTTCGACTAAACCTTTACAAAATTTAATGTGTGTCAAAGGACCTAAAACGGGAACCCCTACCGAAAATCTAGAACTGCAGACACACCATCACTTTCAAAATACAGTTAGAAAACCTTATCCCCCGGATCCCCCCCCACAAAACAAATTTTAACCACCGGGTGTTCACCTTACACCCCTCACCCACTGACTAAAACATAGAAATACGAACTTAATCGAAAAAAAATGAAACTAACATCATTTTTTTGCCAGTACTCCAAAAAACACAGGTATTGTCCCAAAAACAAAACTTTCACATTGCTAAACTCACAAACAAAAAAGTAGTCCTACCCTTAATATCAAATCTGTAAAAATTTAAAGTTTAGAAAAAACTAAGTTTGCCCAAAATCCCTAGCCTGCGGGTGTCCTAGCCATCAGGGCCTACCATGCTGGGTGTCCTAGTCCCCCCCCCTAATTACTTTTAAAAAGAAAACCCCCAAAAATTTTTCAAAATCTTAAACCCAGCATTTAATCCTTATAAGAAAAAATTGATTGATTGATTGTTTTTGTTGAACTGTAACCCCCTACCACTCTACCCCCCCTAGCATCTCACCACCCCTCTACTATCCCCAAAAACCTACCACCTACCACCCCCATATCCCCACCACAACCTCTCCCTACCAACTAATCCCCTCCCAAACCTACTCCCCTAAACCCCCTACACCCTTTTAAACCCCTCCATCCCTACCCCCCTACCAAAAACCCACCCCACCAAACCCACACCCCTACCAAACCTACCCCCCAAAACAACCCACCACCCCTAAAACAACCCACACCTTACCACAACTTAAAAACCCCTAAAACCTCCACCCCCTACAAAACCACCACCCCCCAAACCCACACCCCACAAAAACTACCACCCTTTTCCCCAAAAATACACCCCTATTAATCCACCCCCCCACCAAACCCACCACCCCTACCAAAACCCCCCCCCCGAAACCAAACCACCCCCTACCCACAACCCACCCCTACCAAACCTACCCCCCCTACCAAACCTACCCCCTTACACAAATACCCCCTCCAACCACCACCCCCCACAAAACCCCACCAACCCCTAACCCCCAAAACTAAACCCCCCTACCACCCCCTTTTCCAAATTACACCCCCTTTTTCCAAACCAACCCCCCCCCCAAAAACCCCCCCACCAACCAACCCCTACCACCCTTACCAAATACCCCCCCTACCAAACCCCCCTCCCCCCTACCAAACAAAAGTTTTCCTAAATTTCCACCCCCAATTAATGACCAAAAGGGAAGAGAGAGGGAGAAAAGGGGGAAAATTTTGTTAGTGAAGAGGGGTAGAGGGGGGAGAATGGAGGTAAGTTGGGGGAAAAAATAAGGGGGAAGGGGGGGGGAAGGGGAACAAAAAATAAAAGGGGAAGAAAAAGAAAAAGAGAGAAGGGGAGAGAGAAGGAGGAGAGAGAGAGAGAGAAAAAGAGAAATTGAATTTAATCAAAAAAAATATAAATATATATATATATATATATATATATTATATACATATATATATATTTAAAATATATATATATTATATATAAATAAATATATATATTAAATTTTATATATATTAAAATTTTTATCGTGCCGAATTGAAAATGGTCAATTTGCAAGAACTATTTAAAATTAATCCTTTCTAAAATTTTTCTTACGTTTTTAAAAAAAATTTTTTTTATTAAGTTAATGTAAAAAAATTTTTTAATTTTTTCACCAAAAGGGAAAAATTTGAAAATTTCCTAACCTTTTTATAACAAGAACAATTTTTTTTTGCCAACCCCAAATAAAATATATTTTAGATTTGTTTTTCAATTTTTAAATATTTAAAAAAAAAAAAGTGAAAATTTTTTTTCGTTAGTTCAGAATGATTTTTTTGGGAAATTTTTGCATACACAAAATTTTACTTGTCCTAATTTTGGGAAGATGACGTTTCTATTTAAGCCAAAATCGCAAGTTTGCCCATTCGGCACGACATTACATACAACACATAAAAATTAAAATATTATATATATATTATATAAAATATATATATATTATTTATAAATAATATATATATATAATATATAATAAATTTTTATATATATCATCAACAAATTTGTATTTCGAAGGCCAGGTCGACACACGAACGCTGTCGTTCACGAAGACACAGTCACTAAATCAACGTTCAAACGAGTCCGAGCGCTCGTAGTTGCATTACGTTACCCTAATAAAATATAAATAACGTTTGTTTTATTATTTGCTTCAAACTAAGGTCATTTTCTCTCAGTCAGACGCAATTAAACCAGTATAAAATGGAGCGGTTTATTTTTTAGCGTTCGTAGTTTAATTCGTGTGGAATTTCCTGGTTTGTGTTTTTTTGCTTGTTAGGGAGGTTTAACGGCCGATATTGGCTGTTACAGTAGTTTGCTATTTAAAGTTTAGTGTTGGTAGTTCATCGTTGAACGTTGTTAGTTGAACAGTCAGTATTAATAGTTGAACAGTTAGTATTGATGGTTGAACAGTTAGTTAGTATTGATGGTTGAACAGTTAGTATTGATGGCTGAACAGTTAGTATTGATGGATGAACAGTTAGTATTGATGGTTGAACAGTTAGTATTGATGGTTGAACAGTTAGTATTGATGGTTGAACAGTTAGTATTGATGGTTGAACAGTTAGTATTGATTGTTGAACAGTTAGTATTGATTGATGAACAGTTAGTATTGATTTTTGAACAGTTAGTTAGTATTGATGGTTGAACAGTTAGTTAGTATTCATGGTTGAACAGTTAGTATTGATGGTTGAACAGTTAGTTAGTATTGATGGTTGAACAGTTAGTACTGATGGCTGAACAGTTAGTATTGATTGTTGAACAGTTAGTTAGTATTGATGGTTGAACAGTTAGTTAGTATTGATGGTTGAGCAGTTAGTACTGATGGCTGAACAGTTAGTACTGATGGCTGAACAGTTAGTTAGTATTGATGGTTGAACAGTTAGTATTGATGGTTGAACAGTTAGTATTGATGGTTGAACAGTTAGTATTAATGGTTGAACAGTTAGTATTGATTGTTGAACAGTTAGTATTGATGGATGAACAGTTAGTATTGATGGCTGAACAGTTAGTATTAATGGTTGAACAGTTAGTATTGATGGTTGAACAGTTAGTATTGATGGTTGAACAGTTAGTATTGATGGATGAACAGTTAATATTGATGGCTGAACAGTTAGTATTGATGGTTGAACAGTTAGTATTGATGGATGAACAGTTAGTATTGATGGCTGAACAGTTAGTATTGATGGTTGAACAGTTAGTATTGATGGTTGAACAGTTAGTATTGATGGTGAACAGTTAGTATTGATGGTTTGAACATTTAGTATTGATGGATGAACAGTTAGTATTGAGGGCCCTTGAACAGTTAGTATTGATGGTTGAACAGTTAGTATTGATGGCCGGGAACAGTTAGTATTGATGGTTGAACAGTTAGTATTGATGGATTGAACAGTTAGTATTGATGGCTGAACAGTTAGTATTGATGGATGAACAGTTAGTATTGATGGCTGAACAGTTAGTATTGATGGATGAACAGTTAGTATTGATGGCTGAACAGTTAGTATTGATGGTTGAACAGTTAGTATTGATGGTTGAACAGTTAGTTAGTATTGATGGTTGAAAAGTTAGTATTGATGGTTTGTTGCAACCCCTGAATGGGTTGCAATGATTATTATGTATATATATAATTATTACCTTTTCATATAATTTTATATTCCTTATATTTGCGATAATAGCTAAATCGTAAATGTATTGCTTTATATTGTTATTTGATGTAGCTTCCTTTGTTAGGTAGGATGTAACATATTATGTGCTCAGTTCAAGTCTTGATTGTCTAACTACTGTAATTATCGCTTGTGGCTCGTTAGACTGCCGGCTTCTCGTTGTTGCTGGGCGACAGCTCTCCACGGAGCTATCAAGTGATCGAGGGGGGGGGGTGTCCTCACCTCGCTTGAAGTATTCAGTCTGGTCTAGACTCTCTTGGTGGTTGGACAGATTGTCTGTCTCATTATTCTTGTTAGTTCTGTAGAACTCTGTTCACAGAACATTGTATAGACTTAGTGATTTTCGACGTTGTACTGAGGTTGTGTGTCTCATAGACACTCGAAACATCTCAGGTCCTGAGCTTTAGCTTCTCACCTAACTTGTACTGGTATCTGTGTATTATCAAAGTCGGGGATTTTCTTATGCTGAACTTAGATTCAGTAGTATGGGAGTTTTGTGACTTTTGTGGAGGATCTGCTGATGGTCCCTACTTAGTGTCGTTATATTATCTCCTTGTTCCTGATTCTGTGTAACAGTTGCTTGTTATTTTGTTGTTCGGCTTATCAGTCGTTTTTATTGTTCAAGCAGACTGTTCTGGTTGCCAGTCGGTCAAGAAGTTAGTT
>NW_026506284.1:30000-54135 GCF_026875155.1 Cherax quadricarinatus
GCTTCTGCACTAATCTCTTGTGGGGAACTGTGTCAAAGGCCTTCCTGCAGTCTAGGAAAACGCAATCTACCCACCCCTCTCTCTCGTGTCTTACTTCTGTTACCTTGTCATAAAACTCCAGGAGGTTTGTGATACAGGATTTGCCTTCCATGAACCCATGCTGGTTTTCATTTATAATCTTGTTCCTTGGGTGTTTCTATGTATGTATGCATGTGTGTTTGTGTGTATGTATGCATGTGTGTTTGTATGTATGTATGCATGTGTGTTTGTGTGTATGTATGCATGTGTGTTTGTATGTATGTATGCATGTGTGTTTGTATGTATGTATGCATGTGTGTTTGTATGTATGTATGCATGTGTTTGTATGTATGTATGCATGTGTTTGTATGTATGTATGTATGCATGTGTGTTTGTATGTATGTATGCATGTGTTTGTATGTATGTATGCATGTGTTTGTATGTATGTATGTATGCATGTGTGTTTGTATGTATGTATGCATGTGTTTGTATGTATGTATGTATGCATGTGTGTTTGTATGTATGTATGCATGTGTGTTTGTATGTATGTATGCATGTGTTTGTATGTATGTATGCATGTGTTTGTATGAATGCACGCATGTGTGTTTGTATGTATGTATGCGTGTGTGTTTGTATGTATGTATGCATGTGTTTGTATGTATGTATGCATGTGTTTGTATGTATGTATGCATGTGTTGTTTGTATGTATGTATGCATGTGTTTTTTGTATGTATGTATGCATGTGTGTTTGTATGTATGTATGCATGTGTGTTTGTATGTATGTATGCATGTGTGTTTGTATGTATGTATGCATGTGTGTTTGTATGTATGTATGCATGTGTTTGTATGTATGTATGCATGTGTTTGTATGTATGTATGCATGTGTTTGTATGTATGTATGTATGCATGTGTGTTTGTATGTATGTATGCATGTGTTTTTGTATGTATGTATGCATGTGTTTGTATGTATGTATGCATGTGTTTGTATGTATGCACGCATGTGTGTTTGTATGTATGTATGCGTGTGTGTTTGTATGTATGTATGCATGTGTTTGTATGTATGTATGCATGTGTTTGTATGTATGTATGCATGTGTGTTTGTATGTATGTATGCATGTGTGTTTGTATGTATGCACGCATGTGTGTTTGTATGTATGTATGTATGCATGTGTGTTTGTATGTATGTATGCATGTGTGTTTGTATGTATGTATGCATATGTGTTTGTATGTATGTATGCATGTGTTTGTATGTATGTATGCATGTGTTTGTATGTATGTATGCATGTGTTTGTATGTATGTATGTATGCATGTGTGTTTGTATGTATGTATGCATGTGTTTGTATGTATGTATGCATGTGTTTGTATGTATGTATGTATGCATGTGTGTTTGTATGTATGTATGCATGTGTGTTTGTATGTATGTATGCATGTGTTTGTATGTATGTATGCATGTGTTTGTATGTATGCACGCATGTGTGTTTGTATGTATGTATGCGTGTGTGTTTGTATGTATGTATGCATGTGTTTGTATGTATGTATGCATGTGTTTGTATGTATGTATGCATGTGTGTTTGTATGTATGTATGCATGTGTGTTTGTATGTATGCACGCATGTGTGTTTGTATGTATGTATGCATGTGTGTTTGTATGTATGTATGCATGTGTGTTTGTATGTATGTATGCATATGTGTTTGTATGTATGTATGCATGTGTTTGTATGTATGTATGCATGTGTTTGTATGTATGTATGCATGTGTTTGTATGTATGTATGTATGCATGTGTGTTTGTATGTATGTATGCATGTGTTTGTATGCATGTATGCATGTGTTTGTATGTATGTATGTATGCATGTGTGTTTGTATGTATGTATGCATGTGTGTTTGTATGTATGTATGCATGTGTTTGTATGTATGTATGCATGTGTTTGTATGTATGCACGCATGTGTGTTTGTATGTATGTATGCGTGTGTGTTTGTATGTATGTATGCATGTGTGTTTGTATGTATGTATGCATGTGTTTGTATGTATGTATGCATGTGTGTTTGTATGTATGTATGCATGTGTGTTTGTATGTATGCACGCATGTGTGTTTGTATGTATGTATGCATGTGTGTTTGTATGTATGTATGCATGTGTGTTTGTATGTATGTATGCATATGTGTTTGTATGTATGTATGCATGTGTGTTTGTATGTACGTATGCGTGTGTGTTTGTATGTATGTATGCATGTGTGTTTGTATGTACGTATGCGTGTGTGTTTGTATGTATGTATGCATGTGTGTTTGTATGTATGTATGCATGAGTTTGTATGTATGTATGCGTGAGTGTTTGTATGCATGTATGCATGTGCGTTTGTATGTATGTATGCATGTGTGTTTGTATGTACGTATGCGTGTGTGTTTGTATGTATGTATGCATGTGTGTTAGTATGCATGTATGCATGTGCGTTTGTATGTATGTATGCATGTGTGTTTGTATGTACGTATGCATGTGTGTGTTTGTATGCATGTACTCACCTATTTGTGGTTGCAGGGGTCGAGTCACAGCTCCTGGCCCCGCCTCTTCGCTGATTGCTACTAGGTCCTCTCTCTCCCTGCCCCATGAGCTCTATCATACCTCGCCTTAAAACTATGTATGGTTCCTGCCTCCACCACATCACTTTCTAGGCTATTCCATGGCCTGACTACTCTATGACTGAAGAAATACTTCCTAACATCCCTTTGATTCATCTGAGTCTTCAACTTCCAATTGTGACCTCTTGTGTCTGTGTCCCAAACTCTGGAACATCCCGTCTTTGTCCACCTCGTCTATTCCGCGCAGTATTTTATATGTCGTTTTCATGTCTCCCCTGACCCTCCTGGCCTCCAGTGTCGTCAGGCCGATTTCCCTCAACCTTTCTTCATAGGACAATCCCCGTAGCTCTGGGACTAGTCTTGTTGCAAACCTTTGCACTTTCTCTAATTTCTTGACGTGCTTGACTAGGTTGTGGATTCCAAACTGGTGCTGCATACTCCAGTATGGGCCTGACGTAGATGGTGTACAGAGTCTTAAACGAATCCTTACTGAGGTATCGGAACGCTATCCGTAGGTTTGCCAGGCGCCCGTATGCTGCAGCAGTTATTGATTGATGTGCGCCTCAGGAGATATGCTCGGTGTTATACTCACCCCCAGATCTGTTTCCTTGAGTGAGGCTTTGCGTCTTTGGCCATCTAAAAACTTTATTGAGTCTGGGTCTTCTTTGCCCGTCCACAATCTTCTGACTGTTGCATTTGGCAGGGTTAAATTCAAGGAGCCAGTTGCTGGACCAGGCTTGTAGCCTAGTCCAGGGGTCTCTTTGTAGTCCTGCCGGATCCTCGTCCGATTCGATTTTCGCATTAACTTCAATCGTCTGCAAAACAAGGGTCACTTCTGAGTCTATCCCTTCCGTTATGTCGTTACGTATACATGAACAGCACGGTCTAGGGACTGACCCCTGTGGAAACCCCGTTGTCACAGGTGCCCACTTCTGAACACCTCGTCGCTGACCATGACTCGTTGTTGCCTCCATGTCAGATATTCTCTGGATCCATTGCAGTGCCTTTCCTGTTATGTGTGCCTGGGTCCTCTATGTGTTTTGCAGTAACTCTGTGAGGACTGTGTCGAAAGCCTTTTGCAGTTCCAAAAATACGTCAGACGATCCACCCCTCTCTCTCTTTGTTTATTTTCTGTCACCTTGTCATAATCTCTAGTAGGTTTGTGACACAGGATATTTTCCTTCCTGAAACCTTGCTTGTTTGTCAATTATACACTGTTCTTTCCAGGTTGCCCCACCACTTCCTCTTGATGATCTTCTCCATGAACTTGTATACTATACACGTTAGTGATACAGGTCTGTAGTGTAGTTGCCTCATGTCTGTCTCCCTTTTTAAAGGATTGGGACTAACATTTGCCATTTTCCATACCTCAGGGAGTTGCCAGTTTCAAATGATGTGTTTGAAGATCTTTGTTAAATGGTCACACAATATCTCTGCTCCCTCTTTAAGGGGACCATGGAGAGTATTGTTGTCTGGTTCCCACCGCCTTTCTTTGAGTGTCAAGTTCGCATAGCAGTTCTTCACCTCCTCCTTGGTGATATGTACCTCATCCAGCATTGTGGTGTGCCCCCCTGTTCTGATTTCTTGGAGGTCCTACTGGTTATCACTGTAAATACCTCTTTAATCCTTGTGTGAGCTCATGGACATACCTCTCGGTCGTTTCTTGTGAATTCCCATCACCCTTTCTCAGTCTGATTATGGTCCTTGGACTGTTGTTTCCTCATGGATGTGGCTGGACACAGCTTCGGTGTCAGTCTTTACTTTTGTCGCTATGTCATTTTCATATAGTCCTGAGCCTCCCTTCTTGTCTGTGCTTATTTCGTTTCTGGCTCTTCGGCTGATTTCTTTATTTTCCGGATGTTTCTCTGTCTTCTGTAACTTTTCCATACTCTAGTTAACACCTAGTTTTTGCCTCCCTACACCTTTGGTGTGAAACCAAGGTCTCGTGTCTGTTCTTCCCATTATTTCTGTTTCCCTTGGGAACAAAACCTCTCCTCTGCCTCCTACCGTTGGCATTTTGTTGCTACATTGTCCATCATTTCTTGTACTGGTTTTCCTGTCAGTTCCCTCTCCCATGAATGTCTTGAAGGAAGTTCCCAAGCCTGAGTTGTTTCCCTTATGCAGTTTGGTTTTTCCCAGGCCTATTCCTGCTACTCTCTCCACTTGGGAACTCAACTATGTAGTCGAAGCACAGAACCACGTGATCACTAGCTCCCAGGGGCCTTTCCGTAACATGTTACCCGCGATGTCCGAAACTTACTCATGGTGAATACAAGGTCCAACCTTGTGGTTCATCCTCTCCTTCTCTCTGGTAGTGTCTCTAACATGTTGATGCATGAGGTTCTCCAGTACCACATCCATCATTTGGCTTCTCATGTTTCGGGCCCCCCATGGGGTTCCAGGTTTTCCCCCAAAATCTCCTTGTGATTAAAAATCCCCCCCATATTAAACTTGCCTCCCCCCAGGGGTTGCTCTCATGGCCACCCGGTAGTGTGTTGATCTTGCTCTTTCCTCAATGTATTTTCTCTTGGGGCCTCCTGCAGTTTGTGGGGGTTGTACTTTATGCAATTACACCTTATGCCCCTAGACTGGATTTTCCCACTAATAGTCCCTTCGCCCAAGCCACCCCCTCCTTTTTCTAAAAACCCCACGGGTTTTTAATGAGCAGTGCAACCCCTCCCCCCCTCTCCCCCCTCGTCTTTCCTGAAGATTTGATACCGGATGGAAAGATTGAACTGTTATTTTTCTGGGATTTTGTTTCTGTGAGGCATATGTCTGGGGGATGTTTTATTGATTCTTTCGTGCCACCCCATACTTGTTTGTTATTCCATCTGCTTGTATCCCAAAACCCCTTCAACTTTTTTTCAAAGACTGTGGTCTGGGAAGTATATTGGGGGTTGGGGGAATGGGAACCTGGTAAGGAACAGGGTTTGTTGCTGGGGGGGTGAAGTTTGTAATGTAGGGGGTGGGGGCATTGGATGGGGATGGGTGTTTGATTAGAGTGTTTGGTTGCACGGGGGGTTGCCTGTTGGGAGGTTTCTATAAAAAGGTGAGGGAGGCTGTATTATCTTCTTCCTGGGTCTGGATCCCCGTCTGTTTTTCTCCATCCCCTCTTTCCTCCTTTTGCCTTTGTACCATCTCTCCAGTTTCTTCCTTTTTCTTGTGTTTTGTCGCGGTCGAGATACAACCCTCCTTATCCCCATGTCCCTTTAATCGTGCTTTCTCCCGCAGGTCCTGGGCCGAGTCGCTTCTGCTTAAGGTCATCCATGCCGGGTTCTTTTTTTTTTAAAACCCCCCCATTCTCCGAAAATTTTCCACTGGGTCTATCGTCTTTTCCTATTGCTTTCATGAGCTTTCAATTGCTTTTTTTCCCCCTTTTTTCTTGCTTCATAGTTTTCCCCTTTGACTTTCCGGGGGCCCCTAACAAAAACTGACCTCCCCCCTTTCATTCTCCCACTGCATATCCCTGTGTATCCCCTCATTTAATTTGGTTTCCTCCACTCGCTTTCCCTTTTATCAGTTTCATGGCTAATGAAATTTGGGGTCAGTGGGGCTGTCATTTTCCCCTTTCGGTTTCCCTTTGGGGTCTGTTGTTGTCTGTTAGGGGCCCCCACATAAAGCTTTGCCTTTCATTTATACAGTCTCCCCGATAGAGTTCTCCTGCAGTTGTGCCCCTTCTTTTCCCCACAGCCCCTTATTTTTGGCTGAGGTAGCATCTCTGTTGTAATCCCAAAATGTTCTTTTTTTCTTTAGGGTTTTCAGATTTTTCAATTTTCCTCTTTAAACTCTGATCCTAGCTTTTGCTGCTTTGCATGCACCCCCCACTTCCTGCTTTTTCCTATCATCCTCTCTTCCATTCTCTGCTAAAGTTCTTTTAGTTTCTTTTCCATTCTGATCCTTTTTATGAGCTCTGCTGCCCCAAACTTCCTTTGCAGTTTCCCCCTCCCCGTCCCCTTTTTTTTTCTTGTTGCTCTCTGGAACCCTTTTTGTTTTATCCTATTGCCTCAGAGTGGGAACCTATGAGTTTTTGTATGTTGGTTTGTAGTGTGTTGTAAGTGTGGGGGGAAGGAGTGGGGGGAACTGTGGCTATGTGGGGGCTGAGTGGGGAGGGGTGGGGGGTTTTGGGGTGAACGGGGGTCGGGGGGGTGATCGAGGAGGGGGGGGATAGGGGGAAATAGTGGATGTCGGTGTGAGGGGGGAGTGTTTGTGGTGGTGTTTGTGTGTGTGTGTGTGTGGGTGTGTTTTTGGTGTTTTTGTGTGTGTGGGGGGTGTGTGTGTGTGTTGTGTGGTGTGTAATTTTTTGTGTAATTGGTGTGGGGAAATTATGTGTGGGTTTATTATGTACGAAAGGGAGGTGGCTTTGCGTTTAAAGGGAATCTCTGTGGGCCTTTTCTCCCCCACCTTTTTGTGACCTGACCAAACCCCCTGGGGCTTACCGCACTTAAAAGTGTGTGTGGGTGTGTGTGTGTGTGTGTGTCTTGTGTGGTGTGTGAGTGTGGTTTTGTGTGTATGTGTGTAAAGTGGTGGTGATTGTGGTGTTGTGTGTTGGTGTGTGTGTGTGTTTGTGGGTGTGTATGGGGTGTGTGGGTGTGGTATGTGTGTGTGTGTGTGTGTGGGGTGGTGTTGTGTGGGTGTGTTTGTGTATGTGTGTGTGTTGGTGGTTTTGGGGTTTTAGGTTGGGTGGGGGTGTGTGTGGTGTGTGTGGTGTGTTGGTGTGGTTTTGTTGTGTATGTGTTGTGTGTGTGTGTGTGTGGTGTGAATTAGTTCGAAATGTGTGGGGTTTTTTATTGTCCCGAAAAAAAAGGGGGCTTGATGCGTGTGTTTTGTAGTATGTATGCATTGTGTTTGTATGTACGTATGCGTTGGGGGTTTTTTAATGTTTATGCCCCTGTGTTTTGTATGCGTTTTGCGTGTGTGTTTGATGATGCTGTGGTTTGTATGTATGTATCATGTGTGTTTTTATGTATGTATCATGTGTTTTGTATTTTTAAGCATGCGTGTTGATGCGTATGCGTGTGTGTTTTCATGTATGTATGCATGTGTTTGTATGTATGTATGATATGTTTGATGTATTTTGCATGTGTGTTTTTATTTACTTTACCTAGTTGTACTCACCTAGTTGAGGTTTCGGGGGTCGAGTCCCCAGCTCCCGGCCCCGCCCCTTCACTGATCCCTACAGGTCACTCCCCGAGCCGTGAGCTTTATCATACCTCGCTTAAAGCAGTATGGATCCTGCCCCCACTACAGCTTCCCAAACTATTTCCCTTACGACTACTCTGTGGGTGAAGAAATACTTCCAAACCCTGTGATTCATCTGTGTCTTCAGTTTCCCAAATGTGTCCCCCCTTTTTACTGTGTCCCAAACTCTGGGAAATCCTGTCTTTGTACCTTTTCAAAATTTCCCCCGTATTTTGTATGTTGTTATCATGTCCCCCCCATCTCTCCTGTCCCCAGTGTCGTCAGGTTGTTTCCTTAACCCTCCTCGTAGGGCATCCCCTTACTCTGGGACTAGTCTTTGTTGCAAACCTTTGCACTTTCTCTAGTTTTTTACGTGCTTTCAGGTGTGGGGGTTTCCAAAAATGGTGCCGCATACTCCCAAATGGGCCTAACATACACGGTGACAGGGTCCTGAATGATTTCCCTTTTTAAGATGCGGGAAAGCTGTTCTGGGTTTGCTAGCGCCATATGCTGCAGCAGTTTTTGGTTGATTGCGCTTAGGAGATGTGCCTGGGGGTTTTTACTCACCCAAGACTTTTTCCTTGATGAGGTTTGTATCTTACCCCCTAGACTGACTCCGTCTGCGGCCTTTTTTGCCCTTCCCAAACTTCATGACTTTGCACTTGGTGGGATTGAACTCAGGAGCCAATTGCTGGACCAGGTCTGCACCTGTCCAGATCCCTTTGTAGTTCTGCCTGGTCTTCGATCGAGTGAATTCTTCTCATCAACTTCACGTCATCTGCAAACAGGGACACCTCAGAGTCTATTCCTTCCGTCATGGTCGTTCACAAATACCAGAAACAGCACTGGTCCTAGGACTGACCCCTGCGGGACCCCGCTGGTCACAGGTGCCCACTCTGACACCTCGCCACGTACCATGACTCGCTGCTGTCTTCCTGACAAGTATTCCCTGATCCATTGTAGTGCCTTCCCTGTTTCCCTGCTTGGTCCTCCAGTTTTTGCACCAATCTCTTGTGTGGAACTGTGTCAAACGCCTTCTTGCAGTCCAAGAAAATGCAATCCACCCACCCCCTCTCTCTCTTGTCTTACTGCTGTCACCATGTCATATAACTCCAGTAGGTTTGTGACACAGGATTTCCTGTCCCTGAAACCATGTTGGCTGCTGTTGATGAGACATTCCTTTCTAGGTGTTCCACCACTCTTCTCCTGATAATCTTCTCCATGATTTTGCATACTATACATGTCAGTGACACTGGTCTGTAGTTTAATGCTTCATGTCTGTCTCCTTTTTTTAAAGATTGGGACTACATTTGCTGTCTTTCCATGCCTCAGGCAATCTCCCTGTTTCGATAGATGTATTGAATATTGTTGTTAGGGGTACACATAGCGCCTCTGCTCCCTCTCTCAATACCCATGGGGAGATGTTATCTGGCCCCATTGCCTTTGAGGTATCTAGCTCACTCAGAAGCCTCTTCACTTCTTCCTCGGTTGTGTGCACTGTGTCCAGCACTTGGTGGTGTGCCCCACCTCTCGTATTTCTGGAGTTCCCTTATGTCTCCTCTAGTGAACACTTCCTTTGATCTTCTTGTTGGTTCTTCACATAATTCACGGTCATTTCTTGTTGTCTCTCTCCTTTCCTTCCTTGCCTGATTACCGGGTCTTGACTGTTGTTTTCCCTCCTGATGTGGCTGGTACAACAGTTTTAGGTTTCAGATTTGGCTTTCGCTGCTATGTCATTTCATATTGTCTTTGGGGCCTCCCTTTTATCTGTGAATATTCGTTTCTGCTCTACGACTGTTCTCTTATTCTCCTGGGTCGGCGCCTTCTTTATTTTTCCATTCCCTAGCACACTTGGATGTTGCTCCTGTCACTGTGGGTAAACCTTGGGCTCATCCTGGCATTTTCATGAATCCTGTCCCTGGGTACAAACCTTCCTCAGGCCTCCTTGATTTTGTTGGATACAGATTTCCATCATCTCATTAATGGGCCTTCCTGCAGCTTCTCTGTCCCACTGAACCCCGTTCTGGTGTTCCTCATTCCTGTGTAGTCCCTTTCTTGTAGTTTGGCTTCATTCGTCCTGGCCTTCCTGCTTCTCCCTCCACTTGTAGCTCTACTGTGTTTCGATGCTTAAAACCACATGGGTCATGGCCCTAGGGGTCTTTCATATGGTGATGTCTCGATATCTGCACTACTGATGGTTTTGAATTACTAGTCCAGCTTGATCGGGTTCATCCTCTCCGCTCTCCTCTTGTAGGGTCCCTTGAGTGGTGGCCCATGAAGTTTTCCAGTACCACCTCCATCATCTTAGCCCTCCATGGATCTTGGCCCCCATGTGGTCCAAGTTCTCCCAATCGATCTCCTTGTGGGTAAAGTCACCCATGTATCAGGAGCTTTGCCCTGCATGCATGGCTCTTCTGGCACTCTAGAGTGTGTCAACCATCGCTCTATTGCTCGCGTCGTACTCTTGCCTTGGCCTCCTGCTGTTCTGTGGTGGGTTATACATCACTGCTATTACCACCTTGGGACCTCCAGAGTGAAGTGTTCCCACTATGTAATCACTTTCTTCTCCACTGTCTCCTCTCTCCAGTCATTCAAAAAAAAAAACAAAAAAAAAAACAAAAAAAAAAAAAAAAAAAAAAAATTCCAGCGTTTTTGATCAGCAACGCCCACTCCTCCACCCCCCCTGTTCCCTCTGTCTTTCCTCAGGATTTGGTATCCCGTGTGATTGTATGCATGTATGCGTGTGTGTTTGTATGTATGCATGTGTGTTTGTATGTATGTATGCATGTGTGTTTGTATGTATGTATGCATGTGTGTTTGTATGTATGTATGCATGTGTGTTTGTATGTACGTATGCGTGTGTGTTTGTATGTATGTTGCATGTGTTGTTTGTATGTAGTTATGCGTGGATGTTTGTATGAATGTATGCATGTGTGTTTATATGTTGTTGCATGTGTGTATGTATGTATGTATGCATGTGTGGTTTGTATGTAGTATGCGGTGTGTTTGTATGTATGTATGATGTGTGTTGTATGATGTATGGCATGTGTGTTTGTATGTATGTATGCCTGTGTGTTTCTTGTTATGTATGCATGTGTATTTGTCTGATGTTATACATGTGTATTTGTATGTATGTCTGGTGTTGTTTATGTATGTATGCATGTGTTGTTTGTATGTAGTATGCGTGTGTGTTTCTATGTATGTATTGCGTGTGAGTTGTATGTCTGTATCCGTTGTGTGTTTGTATGTATGTTTTGCATGTGTGTTTGTATGTTGTTTGCATGTGTTTGTATGTATATATGCATGTGTTAGTATGTAAGTATGCAATGTGTGTTTGTTATGTATGTATGCCTGAGTTTTGTCTGTCTGTTTGCATGTGTTTGTATGTCTGTATGCATGTGTTTGTATGTATGTCTGATTGTGTGTTTGTATGTATGTATGCATGTGTGTTTGTATGTATGTTTGCATGTGTTTTTATGTATGTACGCGAGTGTTTGTATGTATGTATGCGTGTGTGTTTGTATGTATGTATGATGAGTTTGTATGTATGTATGCGGTGTGTTTGTATCGTATGTATGGCGTTGTGTGTTTGTTATGTATGTATGCGTGTGTGTTTGTATGTATGTATGCGTGTGGTGTTTGTATGTATGTTTGGAAATTGAGGTTTGTATGTATGTATGGTGTGTGTTTTGTATGTATGTATGAGTGTGTGTTTGTATGTATGTATGCTGTGTAGTGTTTGTATGTATGTATGCATGTGTGTCTGTTTGTAGGATGTAGGCATGTGTGTTTGTAGTAGTATGCGGTGTGTCTTTGTATGTATGTATGCATGTGGGTTTGTAGTATGGTATGCATGTGTGTTTGTATTGTATGTATGCATGGGTGTATTGTATGTATGTATGCATGTGTTTGTATGTATGTACTGCATGTGTGTTTGTATGTATGTATGCATGTGTGTTTGTATGTATGTATGCGTGTGTGTTTGTACGTATGTATGCGTGTGTGTTTGTTGTATGTATGGAATGTGTTTGTTTGATGTATGCATGTGTGCTTTTTGTATGTCTGTATGTCATGTATGTGTGTTTTATGTATGTATGCATGTGTCTTTGTATTTCTGTATAATGTGTATTTGTATGTATGTATGAGTTTGTGTGTTTTATGTATGTATGCATGTTGTGTTTGTATTACCGTTGCGTGTGGTTTCTATGTATGTATGGTGTGTGTTTGTATGTATGTATCGTGTGTGTTTGTATGTATGTATTGCATGAGTGTTTTGTAGTTTGTTTGATGTGTTTGTATGTATGTATGCATGTGTTTGTCTGTAAGTATGCATGTGTGTTTGTATGTCTGTATGCATGTGTGTTTGTATGTATGTTTGCATGTGTTTGTATGTTGTATGCATGTGTTTGTATTATGTTTGCATGTGTGTTTGTTGTATGTATGCATGGTGTTTGTATGTATGTTTGCATGTGTTTGTATGTATGTAGCGGTTGTTTGTTGTTGTATGCGTGTGTGATTTGTATGTATGTATGCATGGTTTGTATGTATGGTTGCGTGTGTGTTTGTATTATGTATGAGTGTGTGTTTGTTGTCTGTATGCGTGTGTGTTTGTATGTATGTATGCGTGTGTGATTGTATGTATGTATGAAATGAGTTTGTATGTAAGTATGCGTGTGTGTTTGTATGTTGTATGAGTGTGTGTTTGTATGTAATGTATGCCGTGTGTGTTTGTATGTATGTAAGCATGTGTGTTTGTATGTATGTATGATTGTGCTGTTTGTATGTATGTATGGTGTGTGTTTGTATGTTATGTTATGCATGTGTGTTTGTATGTTATGTATTGCCATGTGTGTTTGTATGTAGTATGCCTGTGTGTTTGTATGTCTAGTCATGTTTTTACATGTGTGTTTGTATGTATGTTTGCAGTGTGTTTGTCTGTATGTAGCATGTTGTGTTTGTATGTATGTATGCGTGTGTGTTTGTTACGTATGTATTCGTGTGTGTTTTGTATGGTTTGTATGCATGTGTTTGTATGTATGTATGCATTTGTGTTTGTATGTTGTATGCTTGTGTGTTTGTATGAAAGTAGGCATTATGTGTTTGTATGTATGTATTGCATGTGTGTTTGTCTGTATGTATGGCATGATGTTTGTATGTATGTATGCATTGTGTGTTGTATGTATGTATGCATGGTGTTGGTTATGTATGTTATGCATGTGTGTTTGTATGGATGTATGCATGTGTGTTTGTATGTATGTATGCTTGAGGTTTGTATGTATGTATGCATGTGGGTTTGTTTGTATGTATGGCATGTGTGTTTGTATGTACGTATGCATGTGTTTGTATGTATGTATGCATGTGTGTTTGTATGTATGTATGCATGTGTGTTTGTATGTATGTATGCATGTGTGTTTGTATGTATGTATTATGTGTTTGTATGTCTGTAGCATGATGTTTTGTATGTATGATGCATGTGTTTGATGTTATGAAGGCATGTGTGTTTGTATGTATGTATGCATGTGTGTTTTTTGTATGTATGTATGCATGTGTTTGTTATGTATTTATGCAACTGTGTGTTGTATGTATGTATGCATGTGGTGTTTGTATGTGGTATGCATGTGTGATGTATGTAAATGTAGTGGATGTGTTTTGTATGTATGTATGCATGTGTGTTTGTCTGCCGTATGTATGCATGGTGTTTGTTTGTATGTATGCATGTTGGTTTGTATGTATGTATGCGTGTTTGTGTTTTGTTTGGGGGGTTTATGTCATGTATGCCTGTGTGTTTCTATGTATGTATGCATGTGTGTTGTATGTATGTATGCATGTGGTTTGTTTGTATGTCATGCATGTGTGTTTGTATGTTTGTATGGCATGTGTGTTTGTATGTATGTATGCATGTGTGTTTGTATGTATGTATGCGTGTGTTTGTATGTATGTATGCATGTGTGTTTGTATGTATGTATGCATGTGTGTTTGTATGTATGTATGCATGTGTGTTTGTATGTATGTATGGCATGTGGTGTGTATGTCATGTATCGCATGTGTGTTTGTATGTATGTATGATGTGTGTTTGTAGGTATGTACGCGTGTTGTTGTTGTATGTATGTATGCATGTGTGTTTGTATGTATGTCTGCATGTGTGTTTGTATGTATGTTATGCATGTGTGTTTGTATGTATTTATGCGTGGTGTTTGTATGTATGTATTGCCTGTGTGTTTGTATGTAAGTATGCATGTGTGTTTGTATGTTTTGTATGCGTGTGTTGTCTGTATGTTATGCATTGTGTGTTTTTATGTATGTATACATGTGTGGTTTGGTTGTATGTATGCATGTTGTGTTTGGATGTATGTATGCATGTGTGTTGGTAGGTATGTATGCTGTGTTTTTGTATGTATGTATGGCATGTGTGTTTGTATGTAATGTATGGCATGTTTGTTTGTATGTAAGTATGCATTGTTGTTTGTATGTATGTAGGATGTGTGTTTGTATGTATGTTGCATGTAGTGTGTTTTGTATGTATGTATGCATGTGTGCTTGTATGTCTGTATGATGTGTGTTCTCCTTATTATCCCCCCCCCCCCCATATGTCAGTATGCCATGTGTGTTTGTATGTATGTATGATGGGTGTTTGTATGTATGTATGATGTGTTGTAGTAAGTATGCTGTGTGTTTGTATAGTATGTATGCATGTGTGTTTGTCTGTTATGTATGCGTGTGTGTTTGTATGTATGTATGCATGTGTGTTGGTATGTAGTATGCAAGTGTGCTTTGTTATGTATGTATGCGTGTTGTTGTATGTATGCTAATGCATGTGTGTTTGTATGTAGTATGCATGTGTTTTTGTAGTATGCATGCATGTGTGTTTGTTGTCTGTATGCATGTGTGTTTGTATGTATGTATTGCATGAGTGTTTGTATGTATGTATTGATGTGTGTTGTAGTATGCTTAAGTATGCATGTGGGTTTGTATGTATGTAGAATGTGTGTTTGTATGTATGTTGCATGATGTGTTGTGATTGTATGTATGCAGTGTGTTTGTTATGTATGTATTGCATGTGTCGTATGTATGCTATGTATGCATGTGTGTTTGTAGTTTTGTACGCATGTGTGTTTGTATGTATGTATGCATGTGTGTGTGTATAATATAGCATGTGTGATTGTATGTATGTTTGCGGTGTGTACTTGTATGTATGTATGCATGGTGTTGGTTATGTGTATGTATGCATGTGTGTTTGTATGTATGTATGCATGTGTGTTTGTATGTATGTATGCATGTGTGTTTGTATGTATTGTTGCATGTGTGGTTTGTTATGTATGTCTGCATGTGGTGTTTTGTAGTATGTATGATGTGTGTTTGTATGTATGTATGCATGTGTGTTTGTATGTATGTATGCGTGTGTGTTTGTATGTATGTATGCATGTGTGTTTGTATGTATGTATGCATGTGTGTTTGTATGTATGTATGCATGTGTGTTTGTATGTATGTATGCATGTGTGTTTGCTATGTATGTAATACATGTGTGTTGGTCTGTATGTATTGGGTGTGTGTGTGTTTGTATGTATGTATGCTGTGTTGTTTGTCGTATGTATGCATGTGTGTTTGTATGTATGTATGCATGTGTGTTTGTATGTATGTATGCGTGTGTGTTTGTATGTATGTATGCGTGTGTGTTTGTATGTATGTATGCGTGTGTGTTTGTATGTATGTATGCATGTGTGTTTGTATGTATGTATGCGTCCATGTGTGTTTGTTGTATGTTATGCGTTGTGGTTTGTATGTTATGTATGGCGTGTGTGTAAGTATGTATGTATGCGTGTGTGTTTGTAGGTATGTCTGCCATGTGTGTTTGTCTGTATGTCTGCGTGTGTGTTTGTATGTATGTATGCGTGTGTGTTTGTATGTCCTGTATGGTTGTGTGTTTGTATGATATGTATACGTGTGTGTTTGTATGTATGTATGCGTGTGTGTTTGTATTGTATGTTTGCATGTGTGTTGTTGTATGTATGCATGTGTGTTTGTATGTATGTATGCGTGTGTGATCGTCTGTATGTATGCGTGTGTGTGTTTGATGGTATGTATGTGTGGTGTTTGTATGTATGTATGCGTGTGGTTTGTATGTATGTATGCGTGTGTCTGTGTTTGTATGTAGGTATGCGTGTGTGTTTGTATGTATGTATGCGTGTGTGTTTGTATGTATGTATGCGTGTGTGTTTGTATGTATGTATGCATGTGTGTTTGTATGTAAGTATGCGTGGTGTGTTTGTATGTATGTATGCATGTTGTGTTTGTAATGTATGTATGCATGTGTTTTTGTTTGTATGTATGCATGATGTGTTGTATGTCTGAATGCATGTGTTGTTTGTATGTTGTATGCGTGTGTGTTTGTATGTCTGTATGGCGTGTGTGTTAGTGTATGTTGCGTTGTGTGGTTGTATGTATGTATGCGTGTGTGGTTTTGTAAGTATGTTTGCATGTGTGTTGAGTTATTGTAAGTTATGGTGTGTGTTTGTATGTTGTATGCATGTGTGTTTGTATGTATGTATGCATGTGTGTTTGTATGTATGTATGCATGTGTGTTTGTATGTATGTATGCATGTGTGTTTGTATGTATGTATGCATGGTGTTTGTATGTAAGTTGCTGTGTTTGTACTGTTATGGTATGCGTGTGTGTTTGTATGTATGTATGCGTGTGTGTTGTATGTATGTATGGCGTTTGATGTGTTGTACGTATGTATGCATGTGTGTTTGTATGTTGTATGACGTGTAGTTTGTATGTATGTATGCATGTGTGTTTGTATGTATGTATGTTGTGTTTTGTTTGTATGTATGTATGCTGTGTGTTTGTATGTCATGTATGCATGTGTGATTTGTATGTATTGTATGATGTGGGTTTTGTATGTATGTTTGCATGTGTTTGTATTGTCATGTATGCATGTGTGTTTGTATGTATATGTATGCATGTGTGTTTGTATGTATGTATGCCTGTTGGTTGTATGTATGTATGATGTGTGTTTTGTATGTATGTATGCTTGTGTTTGTATGTATGTATGCATGTGTGTTTGTATGTATGTATGCATGTGTGTTTGTATGTCTGTATGCACTCCATGCTGTGTTTGGATGTATGTTTGCTGTGTGTTTGTATGTATGTGGCATGTGTTTGTACTGTATGTATGCATGTGTGTTTGTATGTATGTATGCATGTGTGTTTGTATGTATGTATGAGTGTTTGTTTGTACGTATGTATGCGTGTGTGTTTTGTATGTATGTTGATGTGTTTGGATGTATGTATGCCATGTGGTTTGTAAGTCTGTATGCATGTGTGTTGTATGTATGTATGCCTGTGTTTGTATGTATGATGCATGTCTGTTTGTATGTATGTATGCATGTGTGTTTGTAGTATGTATGCAGTGTGTTTGTATGTATGTATGCATGTGTTTGTATTGTATGTATGCATGTGTGTTTGTATGTATGTTTGCTGTGTTTGTATAATGTATGCATGTGTGTTTGTATGTATGTATGCTGTGTGTTGGTATGTATGTATGCAAGTGTTGTATGTTATGTATGCATGTGGTGTTTGTTGTAATGTTTGCATTGTGTTCTTTTGTATGTATGTAAGATGGGTGTTTGTAGTATGTATGAATGTGTTTGTATGTATGTATGCTTGTTGTTTGTATGTATGTATGCAGGTGTGTTTGTATTGTAGGTATGCATGTGTGTTTGTATGTATGTATGCATGTGTGTTTGTATTATGTATGCATGTGTTTTTGTATGTATGTATGCATGTGTGTTTTTATGTATGTATTGCGATGTGTGTTTTGTATGTATGTAAGGTGTGTTTGTATGTATGTATGAATGTGTGTTTGTTTGTATGTTGTATGCATGTGTGTTTGTATGTATGTATGCATGTGTGTTTGTATGTATTGTATGATGTCGTGTTTGTAAGTGGTATGCATGTGCTGTTTGTATGTCTGTATTGCATGTGATGTTTGTATGTATGTATGCGAGTGTTTGTATTATGTATGATGTGTGTTTGTATGTATGTATGATTGTGTGTTTGTATGTATGTTTATGCAGTGTGTTTGTAGTATGATATGCGTGGTGTGTTGTTTGTATGTATTGCATGTGTGTTTGTATGTAACTGTATGCATGTGTGTTTGTATGTATGTATGCGTGTGTTTGTGTTTGTATGTATGTATGCATGTGTGTTTGTATGATATGTTGCATGTGTGTTTGTAGGTATTATGCATGTGTGTTTGTATGTATTTATGCATGAGTGGTTGTATGTATGTATGCATTGTGTTTGTATGTATGTATGCCTGTGTGTTTGTAAGTATGTATGCTGTGTGTTTGTTATGTATGTATGCATGTGTGTTTGTCGGTATGTATGCATGTGTGTTTGTGAGGGATGTATGCATGTGTGTTTGTATGTATGTTTGATGTGTGTTTGTCATGTATGTATGCTAGGTGTGTTTGTATGTATGTATGCATGTGGTGTTTGTATGTATGTATGCAAGTGTTTGTATGGAGGTATGCATGTGTGTTTGTCTGTATGTATGCATTGTGTGTTTGTATGTATGTATGGAGTGTGTTTGTATGTATGTATGCATGGGTTTGTATGATGTATGCATGTGTTGTTTTGTATTTCTACTGTATGTGCGTGTGTGTTTGTATGTTTGTATGCCTGTGTGTGTTTTGTATGTTGTATGCATGTGTGTTTGGTATGTATGTATGATGTAGTGGTTTGTTATGTATGTATGCATGTGTGTTTGTATGTATGTATGCATGTGTGTTTGACTGTATGTATGCATGTGTGTTTGTATGTATGTATGGCAGTGTGTTTGTATGTATTTATGGCATGTGTGTTTGTAATGTAAGTATTGCTGTGTGTTGTATGTATGTGTGCATGTGTGTTTGTATGTATGATGCATGTTTGTGTTGTATGTATGTAGCGTGTGTGTTTGTATGTATGTATGCATGTGTTGTTTGTATGTATGTATGGGTGTGTTTGTATGTATGTATGCATGTGTGTTTGAATGTATGTTATGCGGTGTGTTTGTATGTATGTAAGCATTGTGTGTTTAGTATGTATGATATGAGTGTGTGTTTGTATGTATGTATGCGTGTGTTTTTGTATGTATGATGCGTGTGTGTTTGTAGGTATGTTTGCATGTGTGTTTGTATGTAAGTATGCGAGTGTGTTTGTATGTTGGAGGGTTATAGTGTGTTGTATGTATGTATTGGTGTGTGTTTGTATGTTGTAGCGTGTGTTGTTTGTATGTAAGTATTGCATGTGTGTTTTGTAAGTTGTCTGCGTGTGTGTTTGTATGTATGTATGCGTTGTGTGTTTTGTGTCTGTATGCGTGTGCTGTTTGTATGTATGTCTCGTGTGTGTTTTTATGTATGTATGGTGGATGTTGTTTGTATGTTGTATGATTTGTGGTTTGTATGTATGTATGCATGTGTGTTTGTATGTATGTATGCGGTTGTGTGTATAGTATGTATGTATGCGTGTGTGTGTTTGGTATGTATGTTGTGATGTGTGTTTTATGTATGCTATGCGTTGTATGTTTGTATGTATGTATGCGTGTGTGTTTGTATGTATGTATGCGTGTGTGTTTGTATGTATGTATGACGTGTGAGTTTTGTATGTATGTATGCGTTGTGTGTTTGTATGTATGTATGAATGTGTGTTTTTTATGTATGTATGCGTGATGTGTTTTGTATGTATGTATGATGTGTGTTAGTATGTATGTTAGCATGTGTTTTTGTATGTATGTATGCATGTGTGTTTGTAGTTGTATGCATGTGTGTTTGTATGTATGTATGCGTGTGTGTTTGTTGTAAGTATGATGTGTGTATGTATGTATGTATGCGTGTGGGTTTGTATGTATGTATGCGTGTGTGTTTGTATGTATGTCCTGCATGTTGTGTTTGTATGTTATGTATTGTGGATGTGTTTGTATTGTATGATGCATGTGTGTTTGTATGTAGTATGGTGTGTGTTTGTTGTATGTAGCATGTGTGTTTGTATGTATGTATGCATGCTGTGTTTGTATGTATGTATGCATGTGTGTTTGTATGTATGTAC
The DNA here is from genome assembly GCF_026875155.1 of Cherax quadricarinatus. NCBI lineage: Eukaryota > Metazoa > Arthropoda > Malacostraca > Decapoda > Parastacidae > Cherax > Cherax quadricarinatus. The sequence continues at coordinate 49,863 of NW_026506284.1, forward strand.
TGCAAGTGTTTGTATGTATGTATGCGCTGTGTGTGTTTGTATGTATGTATGCGTTGTGTGTTTGATTTGTATGGATGCATGTGTGTTTGTATGTATGTATGGTGTGTGTTTGTATGTATGTATGCATGTGTGTTTGTTATGTATGTATGCATGTGTGTTTGTATGTATGTATGATGTGTGTTTTGAAGAATGTATGCATGTGAGATTGTATGTATGTAAGCTTGTGTGTTTTTATGTATGTATGCATGTGTATATGTATGTAAGTCTGCTGTTTGTTGTTTGCTGTATGTATGCATGTGTGTGCTCAGGTTGTATGTATGTCTGCCTGTGTTTTGTATGTATGTATGCATGTGTGTTTGTCTAGACATATGCCTGTGTTTGTATGTCTGCTCAAGAGAGTTTGTATGTATGTCTGCATGTGTCTGTTTTTATGTATGAATGATGATTGATTGTCAGTCTGACTTCCATTTAGAATGAATGTATGTATGCCGTGTATTGTCTTTATGTATGAAGTATTTTTTTTATTTTATGTCAGCCATTTATATAGTAATATATTACATCTAGATAGTTAGTAGTCTGACATCTATGTTGATTTACTTAAAATAATTATTATTAAATAATAAAGAAATCCATTTTTATTAATAAATTCTTTCATAATAATTTTCTTCATACATCATTTTTTTGTTTTAACTTTAATCCATAGATAATTAATTACATACATCAAAGTAGAATAATGACATTAATTCATGCCATATTTAATGCATTATTCTTCCATTTAAATTATAATAATTGCAAAGATTTATATTATTACATACTTCCTATTTAATATACACACATAATTCATATTTATAAAGTCATACTTACAGCAATTATATTACCCCACCCCCCCCCCCCCCCAACTGTAAGTATGCTATGTGTTTGTATGTATTTATTCATGGTTATTGTATTTCTGTAAGATGTGATTTAGAATGTAGTATTCATGTGTGTTTGTATGAATTTAAGATGTGTTTTTATGTATGTATGCATGTGTGTTTGTCTGTTGTATGCATGTGTTTTTGTCAGAATGTTGATGAGTGATTTTCTGTATGTATGCATGAGTTTTGGTATGTATGTCTGCCTGTTATTTTGAATGTCAGTAAGCCTTAGTTGTATTTAATTAAGTATTCCTGTGAATTTGTATTTCTGTCTGCGTAGTGTATGTATGTAAGTATGATGAGTGATTTTTGTCTGAAAGCATTGTGAGTATGCACGTCTTTCTGCCTGTTAGTTTGATTCTTTTTCATTTGTTGAATTTATTTTAAGTATAGCAAGATTGAAATTATTTAATTTTGCCTGAGTTAAAATATATATAATAATATATAATACAATTACATACAGTAATCTCTATAAAGTATGACAGTAAGCATTGTGGAGTTTGTATGTAATTATATGTTTGTTTGAATGTCTGTTCTGCCTGTGTGTAAGTCATTATTACTGCGTTTGGATATAAAGTCTGTATGCCTGTTTGTTAGTAAGAAAGTAAGATGTGAGAATGTATGTATGTAAGCGTGTGTTAGTATTTATGACTGCATGTGTTTTTTCAGTATTTCTGCAATTTATTAATTATGACTAATCATCATTTAGTGAAAGTAGACAATATGCCAGATTTTATGAATTTAAGCTGCCATTGATTATTGAATTAATTTATTCAATAGAGTTTGAATTTCAATTCAGCATTATATGTTTAAAGTCATTAAGCCAGATATTTTATTAATGAAGTCAATTGAGATTAATTACAGTAAGTATGCAAGAGTGGTAGAGATTGAATTTATTATAAGCAATTTTGATATTATTTAATAAATCATTATTATTTTGAAATGAAATAATGCCAGTGTTTATGACATGTCAGTATGTGTTTATTATTGACAGTATTTCAGCCATATATATTTATACAACATTCAGTCCTTTAGTTATTAGAATGAATATAAGCCTTGATTTTATGACAAGACAGTCAGCAATATAGTAATACAATAAATACATCCATTATATAAATAAATACTTTAAATCCCATATATATATACATAATACTTCCATATATAAATACAGAAATAAATCCATATATATAGTACATAATACATCTATTTATAAAGTCATTAATTACAGAATATGTATTTACATACATATACTCCATATTACAATACATTATTACATCCATATATAATACATTAATTCATCCTATATTATACATACTTACATCCATTTGATAAAGACATTACATTACATCAGATATAAATACATACATAAATCCTATATAAAGTCATATACATCATTTTATTAATTACATTCATAATTCTATATATTTTTACAGTCATACATCCATGTTATATATTTCATAACTACAGCCAGTTTTCTATGATTAATTCATCCATTTTATAAATTACATATGTCTTCCATAGATATAGAAATACATAAATCATTATTGATATTACATTCTTACTCTATATATTAATACTTACTTAAATCAATATATTATATACATTAATACAGCTATATATAATTTAATAAATACATCAATTAGTATAATTACATTAATAAAGCTATATTTAATAAATACATACATTCTATTTATAATTAATTACATTACATCATTATATAAATAATACATATCATCCTATATAAATACATACTTAAGTGTTATTTAATTACATACATACAATTATATATAATAATTCTAAATAAATCTATATTGTTTTACATACATACTTATAATATAAATATCTATTAAATACAGCCTTATTTAAATACATACATAATACTAGATATAATTAATAATACATCAATATATAAAGACATAATACATCTATATATAATGACATACATAATTTTATTATAATTCTAATTCATTATTTATAAATACATACATACATCATTATTTAAAAAATACATAAATCCTGATTTATAAATATACATATCATCTATTTATAAAATTAAATACATACATCTATATATTAAATAAATACATACATCTATATATAAATAAATACATAAATCTATATATTAATTAAATAATACATTATATATATATCCATACATAATCTATATTTAAATAAATAAATAAATCTATATATAAATAAATACATACAAGCATATATAAATACATACATACATCTATAGTGAAATACATAAATAAATCATTTAATCAAATACATCATACATTATATATTAATTCATACATACATCCATATATAAATACACACATACATCTATAATATAAATACATACATAAATCCCATATATAAATACATAATACATCCATTTATAATACATAAATTAATCAATTATATATCTACATCTCATACATCCATAGAATTACATTTCATACATCTATACATAATACATACATACATCTATATATAAATACAATACTATTTTATATATAAATACAATACTTAAGCATATATAAATACATACTTTCATCTATATATAAAATACATACATAAATGCCAATATAAATAAATACATACATCCATATTAAATAATTCTTTCATCCTTATATAAATACATACATACATCCATATTTAAATACATACTACATCCATATATAAATACATACATACATCTATATAATTAATACATAAACACATCATAATAAATACATAACTTAATTATATATAAATACATTAAAATTCATCCATTATAAATACATACATTCATCATATATAAATACATAATAAATCAATATATAAATAATACATACATCCATATATAAATACATACATACATCTATATATAAATAAAATACATATATCCATATATAAATACATAATTACATCCATATATTAAATACATACATACATCTTATATAAATACATAATACATCCATATATAATAAATAATAATCTATATAAATACAATAAATACATCCATATATAAATACATACATACAATATATTATACATACATACATAATCCATTATATAAATATATACATATATCATATATAAATACATACATACGTCTATATATAAATAATACATACACATCCATATTAAATAATACATAATCTATATAATACATACATTCTCATATACTAATACATAATACATCATATATAAATACATACATACACCCATATATAATAAATACTACATCCATATATAAATACATACTTACATCCCATATATAAATACATACTAAATCCACATTATAAATACATACATACATCATATATTAAATACATACATACATACATAAATACATCATATATAAATACATACCATACATCCATATATAA
>NW_026506285.1:0-15816 GCF_026875155.1 Cherax quadricarinatus
CAAAAGTTCAGGACCCACAAGAGCTAGAGCCTCTTTCTCAATATGGCATAATTTTTCTGGTGTCGTTTAAGCTTAGATGAATAGTAACATATAGGATGGAGAATATCAGTGGATGTTGACTGATGGAGCAGCACAGCGCCCACTGCATAACCACTCGCATCTATATGTAAAAAGAAGGGAAGATTGAAATTAGGACTTTTCAACACAGGAGCAGAGGAGAGCAAACGTTTCAACCTTTTGAACGAGTCTGAACAATCTCTAGTCCAGGTGAACTGAACTTTGCTACTAGTAAGCTCAGTGAGAGGAGCTGCAATCTGAGAAAAGTTTGGACAGAACCTGCGATAATATCCTGCCATACCCAGGAATCTCTGTACTCCTTTCCTATCCTGTGGCACTGGAAATTCAGAAATTGCACGAACCTTAGCCTCAATAGGAGCAACCTCACCTTGGCAGATACAAAAGCCTAGATAGGTAATCTTGGCTTGACCAAAACTACATTTAGCTAAGTTAACAGTGAAGTTGTAGTGCGCCAGTCTCTCAAACAATGCTCTGAGACGCGTCAAGTGCTGTTCTCCGCTCGTCACTGTACACCACTAAGTCGTCAAGGTAGGCTTCTACTCCTTCTAAGTTGTGGGTCAAATCTTTCATTATACGCTGGAATGAAGAAGCCGCGTTACATAGGCCGAAGGGGGTGACGAGGTAGTTAAACAATCCATCTTGAACAGTAAAAGCAGATATTTCTTGAGCACGTTCAGTAAGCGGGACTTGATAATAGCCTCGCAAGAGATCTAAACGGCTGACAAACTGGGCTCCTGACACACGATCAATAAGGTCGTCAATGCGAGGTAGAGGATAATAACCATCAGGCAAGGTGACAGAGTTGACTTTCCTGTAATCAGTGCACATCCTGAAACTACCGTCAGGTTTAGGCACTAAAATACAGGGAGATGCCCATGGACTTTTACTGCGTTCAATAAGTCCGTGAGATAACAGAAAATCAACCTCTTCTCTCAATACTTTATGCTTCGTTGGACTCATTCTATATGGTGATTGCTTAATGGGTGATGCTCCCTGTACATCAACGTCATGTACACCCAGAGTACAACGTTTAGGAACATCACTGAACAATTCAGGGAAATACAAAATCATGTTTTTAATATCACCAGCTTTATCAATCCCAAGGTTACTAAGAAAATCGTCTAGTGATTGTAGAGTCACTGAATTTTCTAAACGAACCTCTATACCTCTAGAGATGTCAGGTAGACTGACGTTTTCTTCCTCTGTCCTAGGAAGAATAGAAGTAGTAGGTAGAGGACTAGCGTAGTATGCCTTAAGCTGGTTAACATGGTACACATGATTAGATTTCTTTTTCCCAGGCGTACGTACCAAATAATTTACGTCGCTAAGCTTTTTCACTACTTCCAGGGGACCATCATACCTGGCTTGTAGAGCATGACCTGGTACTAATTTCCGAGCCATCCCTTATCTCGTGCTTTAAAAGAACGAGAGACAGCACGCTTGTCATAATGTTGCTTCATTCTAGCTTGGGCTGAAACAAGGTTTTTCGTAGCTAGCTCTCTAGCGGCTGTCAAATGTTGCTGCATTAATAAGGGGTAAAAAGAAAATTCAATTTTGGGATTTAAATTTTTCCTTTTCCACACGTTTTTTTAAACACTGCGAGGGGGGGACCCCCCCCGCACTTGGTGCCCGAATTTTAAATTTCCCAAAGGGAAAACTAAACCGGGGGATTTTTCTTTTTTCCCCTTTCTCCTTTACGAACAAAAGGGGAAAAGGTTTAACCCTCACCCCAAAAGTCTTTTTAAAAGGAAAAAATTTTTCCCAAAAAAAAAAGGGCTCTCATCATGGACTTCAGTTTCTGGTGAAATCTCTCTAGGGCCCCTTGTGACTGGGGATGTAACGGTTTGGGGAAAAAGTACAGATTTTTTTCCCTAGGTGGGATAATTTGTTTCCCTCGAAAGATCTTAGAAGTGAAATTAGACCCCTGTCTGATTGAAATCTCTCGGGGGAAAACCCAACCCTGGGGGGGGGAAAAATTTTTCACCCAGCGCTCTACAATCCCAGAGCATTAATTTTTTTCTTTTGGGGAAATTTGCTTGGGGTAGCTTTTTTTTGCAGCGTCCCTTTTTTTAGTAAATAAGTTTTGGGGTTTCCCTAGTTTGGTTTTTGGCAAAGGACCAAAACAATCAATAAAAAAAGGGACGGAGAATGGTTCACCATGCCGGTGTAAATAAAAGGGGCCCGCGGGTGGGGGTTTGGGTTGCGCGGGCTTGCCTGCCATTTGGGACACCCCGTGAAACCCTTCCCCACTTGATCAGCTACTTTTTTCCCCTTCATCTTTGGCCAAGAAAAAAAATTTTTTTTGCCATTTTTTAACCGAGTGTCTTTTTGCCCCCCCAAAATTTCCCTTTTCCTATGGGACTATTGTGAAAAAACAATGGCTTTTTTTCCGAAATGAAAAGGGTTTAAACATATTTTTTTCTTTTTATTTTTTATTTAAACCGGGTACAAAAATTATAGGGGAAATAATCAAAAATGTAAAAAAGTACAGGCATTTTAAAAAAACGATAATCGGCAGTAAATCCCAAAAAATTCCAAAAAAAGGGGGCACTTTTAAAATGACCGGGATTGGCTGCTCCCACTCCAATCAAACATACTTTTTTGTATTTGTGCTTCACGTAAAAAAAAATGGTTTATAAAAAAAAAAACGTTAGCCCCCTCTTGTAATGCTGAAAACCCCCCCCCCCCCCCCCCCCCCCCCCCCCCTTAAAAAAACATAAAATTTTCACCTGAGTTTTTTACCCCATTGACATCCTTTACTTTTATTAAAAAAACCCATTAAGGATTTCAGGGGAATACATGAAATTAAACAAAATTTTCCAGCCATCAAAAATTTTTTGATTTATAATAAAAGAAAAGTTGAACATGATGGCACACACCCACCAAAGAAAAAAATCCAACCCCAAAACCCTCATTTCCCCCCCTTGATAAAAATTTAAATTATCGTGCACGGTGGTGGATTTAAATAAAACCTACCGCTAAACTCTTCACCCCCCCCCCCCCCAAGGGCCTAGAAAACTGTGTCGCCGCACCACCTAAAAAACCTCCACAGTCATTTAAAAATTTTAAAAATACTTTAAGGTCCCAATAATATGAGAACCCCTTATCTCTCCGCCACGAAAATAAAAATTTTAAATTTTTTCTAATTCCCATATGCTGTTTCCCATTTTTGTGCTTACAAAATATCCCCTATCCCCTTTATTTTCATCTTTTTAAACCCCCAAAGCAAAAAACCCCGTTTTAACTTCTCAATCAAATTTTATTACAAAAAGGGCAAAATAATATCAAAAATTATCATCCGCTAATTGGTTTTCATTATTATAAACCCAGTTCCTGAAATTTACTTTAAAAATTTAAAAAAACATATATTGAAAAATTTCCTCACCACCCTTTTCCCGTCTTTTTAAATACAGTGTACAATACCAAAGGGACTTTTCGTTATGACCCCAATCATATTTACTTTAAAAATTTCCCCCTTTTTTCCCCCGGGAAAAAGAAAAATCCCACTTGCACTAGAGTCACAACCCCTTGCATTTTTTTCATTTAAAAAAGGAAAAAAAAAAAGAACTAACATAAAAAAACTTATAACGATTTATAGTTAGTAATTATTTTGAAAAAAAGTGAAAAATTTTACCAACTAATTTTTTTTCAGTCCGGGAAATTGTAATTTCACTCCTAATCATTTTCCCCATTTTTATGTTTTTATGTTCAACAAGTATCTTTTTTTATTAACAATGTTCCCAGAGAAAATATCAGACTTTTTCTGTCAGGGCACTAATTTAAAACAATAAAAACCTTATGGTTCCTAAAAAACCTTGTCCCGGGCGTACAACCCCCAATCTTTAACAAAAAAAAACCTGGAAAAAACACTTCAGAAAGCCACCCCTTGCCACCCCCTGACCCCATGTATCTGTTTTAAAAAACCAAATTTAACTTTTCCCTTCCATGCCAAGTTCGAAACCTGACGTCGGAAGCCCCAAAAAACCCCTGTCTTTTAAACCAAATTTGTCACCATTTCCCCCCCCCCCTACCCCCCCCCCCCCTTTCCCAAAACCGACTTTACCCCCCATATGCTCCATTTCCACCCCTTTTTTTTTCCAAACCTTCCCCCTCCATTAATCTAAAAAAAAGAACAAGAATCCCAGTTTAGGGGGGAAAAAAACCAGCCAACCCAGCTCTAAACTCCCCCCCAAACCCCTAACTTTTCACCTACCGACAATTACGAAAACCCCAAGGGGAAAAAACTATTTACCCAAAACCCTTCCATATAGTAGCCTATTTCTGCTTTTACTTTTCCCGAAACACCTCCCCGAAAGCGCCAGAACCCTATTTTTCACCCCCCACCTCCCGCATGCACCAAGACACATAAAAAAAATCTGCCACTACTTACATAAACTGCCCCCAAATTGTCCTTGGAAACCCCCCTCCCACAAAAAATTTGCAAAGCCCTCAAAGTCGAAAAATTGTTTTTTTCCCCCTCCCCCCAAACTAAAACCCAGAACTTTTGGGCCTAACCATGCCCTTAAAAACCCCAAGGGTTTTCCCACAAAAATATATGGCATGAAACCCCGTCCCCCTCTTCCCAAAAAGCAAACAAGTGCCACACCTTTTTTAACCCTTTCCCCTTTGGAAACTGACCTTGTAGCGGGAATTCCAAAAGAATCTAAAAACCACTTAAACCGAACCCTTGGCTTTAATCTGATTTTCCCAAAAGGGTTTTCCCCCAAATCCCCCCAAATTTCAAAATTGGGAAATGAAAGCTACTCCCTGTATCACGGGTACCCTCCCCTTCCTGTCCCCCCAACCCTTTTTTCCCTTATTTTTTTTGCTTCCCTTACTGCCAAAAAAATTTGAAACCAAAATCTTCCACTCCGAAAGTGCCTTTTCCCTTCCACCTTTTTCGCCCATCCTTCATGACCCCTCCCACCCTTCTCCCCCCTTCCCCCCTCCCCCCCTCAAGTACGCTGCTTTTTTTTTCCCCACTCCCTTTTCCCTCGGGTGTCCAAAGGTAAAAGACCCAGCCCCCCCCTGCCGCCCGCCATCATCACCCCCTTTCCCGTAGCCAGGTTTCCCCAAAAACCCCACACTCCCTCAAAACCACCCTCCCCCATTTCCTGAATAAAACCCCGACCCCCGGGGGATATATTTCTGCCACCCCCACCTTTTACTGTCCCAAAAGTGAAAATTTTTCACCACCACCCTTGCTGCAATTTTAAAAACCCCAGCCCCCCAAACCCGCGCTTTCCTCCCATCGCTTACTCATACTTCCTTTGAATTTATTCCTGTGCCCCCCCAAAGCGCCCCGCCCTTACACAACCCCCCCCCAATATTTTAAATTCTATCCCCCTACTTTTCCACCCTTTCTTTTTCCCCCAAACCCCCCCCCCACCCCCCCCCGTGCCTACTTCTTTTTAATTTTTGATTTTGTCCTTTAAACCCCTCACCCTGCGCCCCCAAAAATTTCTCTATTTTTAACGTCCCCTTTCCCCCAAACCTTTTTCCCCTCCTCCCAAAAAACTGTAAGTGTCATCCCCCATACCCCATTTTTCCACATCCCCCAGGCTCACCCTCCCTTTTTTCCCACACTCCTTCCCTATAAGCCTAAAAAAAAGGGTCCTGCATGCTGAAAAAAAGGGATTTGGACAAGGGGCCCCCCTTTGTCGAAAACCCATCCCCATCTGCACTGGCAACCCTAACCCCCTTAACCTGAACCCTGCCCTTTTGCGGGCGTATACAAAGTAGCCCCCAGCGCACAATTCATCCCCAAAAAACCCTTTTTTTTTTTAAAATACCCACAAAATTTTCTTCTACACTGTCATAACCCCTGCTTCCAATCAACCCCCCAAGACCCCCCACCCGTTGTCTCCCCCCCAAACAAAAACCCTTTAAATTCTGCCAGGGCCCCTCCCCGCATCTTCGACCGGGAAATTTCCCCAAAATGTCCTTATGTGGAAATCGGTCAAGCACCTTTTTAAATGGGTTTTCCCTTTAAAACCTTCGCAAAAATTTATTTCTGAAACCCCAATGGGGGAGATCCCCCTATAACCCCAAAGGGGTTTTTCCCCCCCCTCCCTTATAGACCAAAACACTCCCCCCGTGCCCTGCGATTCCCCCAACACCCCCCTTTTCCTTAAATAATTTTTAAAAACCCGGGGACCGGACTTTCCTTCATAAAAACCCAATGTGTAATATAGAAATCATTAGGAATTCCATCAATGCCCGGCCGGGTTTTTTTCCCCCACTCAAGGCCCTTTTTCGCCTTTCCCCCAAACCCCCTCCCCACTGATCCCACCCTCTTTACCCCACTCTCCCCCTCCCCTAAAAAAACCTCGAATTCCTTTTTCCCAGGGAAACTCTCCCTCCCTCTCTCCTCCCTCCCTCTGCTTTAAAATTTCCCCCCTTTAAAACCCAAAAATCAGCATAAAATTTTATTCCTTTTGGGGTTTTTACTAAGTACCTTTCCCCCCCCCTATATCCCCCCCCCCCCTTTAAAACACCTTTTTAATCCCAAATCGTGGTCATTTGTGCCTATTCCTAAATCTCCCAAAAACCCTCCCCGACGGTTTTTTTCAAACCCCTGAACCTCCTTTTTAAACCTTTTCCCCAAAACGTATTTGCATCAAAACGAGAAATTTTTTTTTTATCCCTCAATTTTTCCCCTTAAAACCCCTTTTTTCTCCATGTTCTGCCCCCCCTCCCCCTTCATAAAAATTCATTTAGGGTTTCCCCCCTAAATATTTTTGGGAAACCCCTACCTCCACCTCGCCTCATCCCTTCCTCTTTCCCGGTAAAAAATCCCTAACTGCAAAATTTTGCGTGCTTCCCCCCAAAAAAATTCCCCCCAAAATTTCCCCCCTCTTCGTTGGGGGAGCCCCCCATTTGTTTGGGTTCCACCATTCCCCAAAAAACAACCCCCCCCCCTCTCCCTGAAGTAGCCTCACATTCATTTTCCAAAAACCCACTTTCCTACGAACCTTCCCCCTTTTCCCTGCCATCTTGCCCCAAAAAGGCACATGGTCCGAAAAAAACCCAAATCTATGTCATTACAGTTTTTTGTTTATAGGGTTAAAATAATACGATCCAACCCCGGCAGCCCTAAACCCCTGCTTTAAAAGTGTGCTCTACTTTCCCCCCATCGCCCCTGGGCTTGTCATAAAACCCCCGGCATTCCCCCCAAAAAAATTTCCCCCAATACCCCCAACACACACCCTTCCCCCCTCGGTTCCCCCATCCTTATTCTGATTACACTTTTTAAAACCCCCCCCTTTATAGAAACCATTTTGGGAAAAACCCCCCCATGTAGAAAAGCAAAACCCCCCTTACAAAATTTACCTTAACCCCCTTTTGTTACTTCTGCCGGCATAAAAATCCCCAGAAACATACTTAATTTTCGCCCCATACCCTTCCACCCTCAAACCCCCCTCCCCTCCCCTCCCCTTCCCCTTGAGAAAGTGGAAAGGGCCCGGACTCCCCCACTGCCACGGCCCCCCACCCCTTTTAATTTTCCCCGAAATACCAACATACATCCTAAAAAACCTTCGCCTCAACTCTCTGCCCTACTTTTAAAAATTTTGTTTTTTTGAAAAAAAACACACATCAATGTTTTTAAAAGCCCCAAAACATCCTCCCAAACCCTATTTGTTTAAACCCTAGCTCTAAGGGCCCTTCACGGTTTTTTGTTAGACACTTAAAGATTCGAAAGGGGGGGCTTTCCCTAGTCCTGTGTCCTGTTTGTTCCACTTTTTGCTGCTTCCCGTCTTTTATCGTGCACTCTTTCCCCCCTGTGCCCCCTCCCCCCCCCGTGCCACTTTTCCCCCCCCCTTTTTTAACACTCCCGGGCCCCCGTTTCTTCCCTTTTACGCTGAGCTGGTGTTATAAAACCCCCTTTATCCGGGCGAGCCTCCCGCCCTCTTTCTTAGAAATTTCCCTCAAATTTTTTCCATATCAGTATTTCCATTGCCCTTGGGGCACCTCTGCTTCCCCCCTGTATCAAAATGCAACATGCCAGGCCCCCCTGACCCCAGAGGCTCTGGTTTTGCCCCAAAAAAGTCCTTCTCAAACCGCGAATTTTCCTGTCAGTAGCCCGGGTTCTTCCCCCCGCAGGCAGTCCAGGAAAAAACTTAATCATTCCTGTTGGGGGTAGATAACTCCTGTGGATCACCGGGCCCCCCACCCCCCCAGGGTTTGCCAACTCCCGGGCCCCCTTTTGGGGGGGGTTATCCGAAGCCCCTGGTTTGGTTACACAATTCTCTAACAAAACCCCCCCACTTTTTCCGCCCAAATTTTTTGTTTCCTGCTGGGACTCAAATTCTTCGGCAGAAGGGTTTCCCCCCTGAGATTCCGGGCTATTGCCCTTCCCAAGGCCGCGGCAAATGCTGCTCTACCACATCCGGGGCCGGGCCTTTTTGGTTAAAAGCCGGGCCCCACGGCGGGCCGTTTTTCGTTGCCCCGTAGGTTTTCATACAGCTGTGTCCTAAAATCCTCCAGGGGCAACATTCGAAGGAATAAATCTTCCCTTTAAAACATCTTTCGGTGTTAAAAAACCAGCCGGCAACCCTTCATAGATTCCCCCCGTCCCCTGAAATAAAGTTATTCATGCCCCCCCCCATTTTTTTTTGAAAAAAGTCTTTTCTGATATCTACATCGTCTGGGCCCCGAAAAGGGGAAAGTTCGGATCCCCACCCAGGTGTATATTTTTTAGGCATCCCCCAGGCGTACCTCCCCCACCAGATGAAAGGTGATGTTCTTCTCCTGGTACTGAGTCACCGTCCTTTCATATGCCTCCCTTTTACAGAACCTTTTGAAAATTTGTGATGATCCATTAAGTGCCCTTTTCCCCTTTTTAAAACCTTTAAATTCATCCAAAAAGTGGCCCGTAAAAATCGTTTGGTAAATAAAACCCGAGGCATTTGTAGGGGAAAATTTTCCCCCCTTTTAAAAAGGTCAACACACACGGTGGGTTTTCCCCCCTCCTGCGTTTTGCTGGCACCACTTGGTGAAAAAAGGAAGTTTGGGACCCGAGAAAGCAAGAGCTGTTTGCGCAGTTTCGTCCACTCAGCCCAAAAACGAAGAGGAAAAGGGGGGGTAACACTACTTGATGTTTGGGTGTGGTGGGAAAACACTATCAGCTGGGCAACTTGCAGTATTTTTCTCCCGTAAAAAACCCTTCTATAATAGTAACAAATTTTCGAAAATCCTTTCTTCATTTTCAGTAAAATTTAATATCTCTCAGTCTTTTCCAAATTTACTGATTCAACAAACTGACCTTGATTAAATTTATCATGAAATAAAAAAATTTAACTTCAGGTTTTGTCTTGATAGGGTTTATGGGGCCGGGGGGGGTTTAGTGTTAAAAAATTTCCGGGCGCAGAGCGTCATAAACATATTCCCAACCCCCAAATCATCGTATCAACTAATCAACAGGAACAAGGATGGGTTTTTGAATTTTTTGAATTGCTCTTGTAAATTTTGGGTTTTGGGGGAAATTTAAAATAGGTTTTTCTCTACAAGTTCAATGGCATAAATTTTTTTATCAGTGTTATTATTAATCCAAGTTTCTTTACAATACCAGCATTAAGGGATATCGTTCCCCAAACAACAATTTTTCTGACCTGATGGGAAAACACCCTGGTTTTAAACCCCCTGGAAAAAAATTTCCAGTAAAATAGCTTGTTTGAATTTTATCTTTTTTGGGAGAGGCACTTTTATAACAGCCCCCCCCCTAGGTTCTAACAAAAACATCTTTTCTTGAATAGGTTTTAAGTCATTATAGGCAATAATTTTTCTCTTAATAAGGTGGGGAAAATTTAATGCCAGTGTCTCTGAAAGTAATTTTTTCAGTTTGATGTGATTCAAACAAATCCTTTTCTAACCCCTCGAAAAATAAGGGTCATGGCTGAACGAATCTTTTTTGGTCAGATACACTTTCTGGGGCCCCTAGTCAGCTATCCTGAAATTAAATTATCTAAAACAGAAAGGGTCAGAGGTAAATTTCTAGGATTTTGTTTTCCTTTGTTGCTCGGAAGAGGATACGACTGAGTGGGGGGGCCAGCCCACCCACCCGTTTCTCGTATCTCTTTTAAAATTAAGCAATAAATCTCTAGTATGTCCCTTTTTTGTTACAATAGGTGCATTTTTTTTTTCTTTTCTCGATATCAAAATTTCTGTCTAACCACAGAGACAGAATTTAGGATTTTGATTTTTTCCCGGGAAAGGTACAGAAGTTTAAAAGTAGCCCGGTACAAAAAACGGGGAAAGAGCAGCCCCGACTTAGGGTTTCCAAAAATTTTTGGGGCAATCTTTAGTTTTCCTTGTTAGGTTGTTGGTAAAACACATATTGGGAACAGTTAGGTATCTTTTTTTTATGAAAAAGTTCGCCTACACGTAGGCTTTTTTCAGGGCGAGTACAGAAAAATTGAAAAGGGAAACAGAAAAAATACTTTTAAGACGATGTAATCAGTCCTTTACCCTTTAAAATTTTGAGGGGTCCCGGCCCCCAGTCCCGGAGAAAAGGGGTTGTTCCGTTTTTCTGAAAAAAATTTTGAAGTTGAAAATGACAGGATGGAGCCTTTTATTGGGGCCGGAGGGGAGACTAGGTTTTATTTGGGAGGGCAGGTCCCCCTCAAAAAACCCGCCGTTCTCACTAGAAAAGTTTTTTCGAAGTTTATGGTCTGTACCCCCGATAACCCCTTTTGTTGCAGTGTCTGGGCGAATGAACCCTTTTAAAAAGGTATAAAATTTCCCCGAGTGTTAGGTAAACACATATGCAAAAAGTTAGGGGATCTTTATTTCGAAACGTTTCCCCCCTCACAGTAGGTTTTTTATCGGGACAGAAAAGTTGATAGAAGCAGAAGATACTTGAAAAACGATGTAATTTAGTTTCCTCACCCTTAATTTTTTTGAGGTGGTCGTCCCTCAAATTTTGGGAAGAGCATTTTTTCCGTTGTCTGAAACAATATGAATTTGAAGTTTACAGGAATTTGGGGCCCCTTTTATAGGCCGGAGGTGAGGCTAGGTTGATTTGGGAGGGGAGGTCCCTTAAAAAACCCCGCCGGTTTTTCACTTAGAGTTTTCGAAGTTGATGGTCTGTACCAAGTACCCCTTTTTTGCAGTTTTCTGACAGAATGAACATTAAAATGGGGATAAAAAAACCGGGCAGATTGTTAGGTAAGACACATATGCAACAGTTAGGGATCTTTATTTCGAAAAGGTTTTGCCCACCGTACTTCCCTTTAGTCC
Source organism: Cherax quadricarinatus (assembly GCF_026875155.1). NCBI lineage: Eukaryota > Metazoa > Arthropoda > Malacostraca > Decapoda > Parastacidae > Cherax > Cherax quadricarinatus. Next base: position 11,317 of record NW_026506285.1, read on the forward strand.
CATAAAAGAAAAATTGATAGAAGCAGAAGATTTCTTTAAGACGATGTTTAAACGTCCATCACCCTTTAAAAATTTGGGTGGTAAAATTTTCCCCCAGTCTGGAGAAAAGCATTGTTCCGTTTTTCTGAAACAAAATGAAGTGAAGTGACAGGATGGAGCCTTTTATAGTGCCAGGAGGTGAGACGTAGGTTGATTTGGGAGGGCAGGTCCCTCTCAAACCCAGCCGTTCTCACTAGTAGAGTTTGTCGAAGTTGATGGTCTGTACCAAGATTACCCTTTTTTTTGCAGGGGTCTGACAGAATGAACTTTAAAAATGGTATAAAAATACCGACAGATTGTTAGGTAAGACACATATGCAACAGTTAGGTATCTTTATTTCGAAACGTTTCGCCTACACAGTAGGCTTCTTCAGTCGAGTACAGAAAAGTTGATAGAAGCAGAAGATACTTGAAGACGATGTAATCAGTCCATCACCCTTAAAGTTTGAGGTGGTCAGTCCCTCAGTCTGGAGAAGAGCATTGTTCCGTTGTCTGAAACAATATGAAGTTGAAGTGACAGGATGGAGCCTTTTATAGTGCCAGGAGGTGAGACGTAGGTTGATTTGGGAGGGCAGGTCCCTCTCAAACCCAGCCGTTCTCACGAGTAGAGTTTGTCGAAGTTGATGGTCTGTACCAAGATACCCTTGTGTTGCAGTGTCTGACAGAATGAACATTAAAATGGTATAAAATACCGACAGATTGTTAGGTAAGACACATATGCAACAGTTAGGTATGTTAGGTAAGACACATATGCAACAGTTAGGTATCTTTATTGTGAAACGTTTCGCCTACACAGTAGGATTCTTCAGTCAAGTACAGAAAAGTTGATAGAAGCAGAAGATACTTGAAGACGATGTAATCAGTCCATCACCCTTAAAGTTTTGAGGTGGTCAGTCCCTCAGTCTGGAGAAGAGCATTGTTCCATAGTATGAAACAATATTGTTTCATACTCCACAACCACGACCATCAAGGACATCACCAGTAGTAGGCAGGACAAGCCTCCATCCTCTGCAGGGGTATACATAATCCCTTGTAATGACTGCAACAAGTTATACGTGGGCGAAACATCAAGGGACCTCCAAACACGTATTTCAGAACACCAATACGCAAGCAGGTCTGACGACACAAGGAATGCCTACGTACAACACCGTAATTCACACAACCACTTGATAAACTACAGAAACTCAAGACTTATAGCCACAGAAGACAACACTCAATACCGAAGAATCCTGGAATCATCACTCATTTCTATATCCGACAACTTCAACCAGAATAGTGGCTTCTATAACATAGCTGAACCACTTGCCAAGAAACTTCTTCATCGCTATCCCACATAAGAACACTGTAGAAGGTCTGCTCACAAACTTATCCAATCTCCTTTCCAAGCTACCCAAGTTTTTAGACTCTATAACCCCACTCGGTACATCATCAGATGCAGCACTCTTCACCTGACCTCAGCCGGACTATAAATACTCGCGTTCCTTCCACCCCAGGTAGTTCTGTTTGTGACTTGAAAAAGCCGTAGTCAATAAAGGATCACATTATACTGCATTTGTGTTTATATTGCCAAGTGCTAGGGTTATGGACACTCCCGAGCTTCAGAACCTTTGCATTTATCTACATTGAACTGCATCTGCCACTTTTCTGACCAAGAGTAGAGTTTGTCTAAATCCTCCTGAAGTTCCCTAACATCTACGTTTGAATCAATTATCCTACCTATCTTCGTGTCATCGGCGAATTTGCTCATATCACTAGTAATTCCTTCATCAAGATCATTGATATATATTATAAACAACAACGGGCCCAAGACTGATCCCTGTGGAACGCCACTTGTTACTGATCCCCACTCGGATTTAACCCCATTTATGACACTCTTTGCTTCCTGTCTGTGAGCCATGATTCGATCCAAGAGAGCACCCTTCCCCCAATGCCATGAGCTGCTACTTTCTTCAACAGTCTTTGGTGCGGAACTCTATCAAATGCCTTACTAAAATCTAAGTAAATAATATCAAATTCTTTATCGTGGTCAACAGCCTCAAAAGCTTACTGAAGAAAGTTAATAAATTAGTTAGACAAGACCGGCCTCTTGTGAATCCATGCTGAGTATCATTAATCAAGCTATGCTTATCGAGATGGCTTCTTATAATCTCAGCTATAATTGACTCTAGTAATTTGCCTACAATTGAGGTTCAGGCTTATTGGGCGGTAATTTGACGGTAACGACTTGTCCCCTGTTTTAAAAATAGGAATTACATTAGCCATCTTCCACATATCAGACACTGCACCTGTTTGAAGAGATAAATTAAAAATATTAGTTAATGGTTCACAGACTTCCATTTTGCATTCCTTTAGAACCCTTGAAAAAACCTCATCATGACCCGGTGACTTATTTTGCTTCAGTCTGTCTATCTGCTTCACAACCATTTCACTAGTGACTGTGATGCTACATAATTTTCTTCTTCTGATCCACTATAAAAATTAATTACCGGAATATTATTATGTCTTCCTGTGTAAAAACCGAGAGAAAATAATTATTTAAAATCGAGCACATTTCATTCTCTTTGTCAGTAAGATGCCCATAGTTATTTTTAAGGGGACCTATCTTATCTCTGACTTTTTTTCTATAGACCTGGAAAAAACTTTTTGGGTTAGTTTTAGAATCCCTAGCAACTTTAATTTCATAGTCCCTTTTAGCTTTTCTTATCCCCTTTTTAATGTCCCTCTTAATGTCAATATACTGATTCATAAGATGACCCTCGCCTCTTTTGATACGCCTATAAATTCCTTTCTTATGCCCTAGTAGATATTTCAGCCTATTATTCATCCATTTTGGGTCATTTCTATTTGATCTAATTTCCTTATAAGGGATAAACGTTCTTTGAGCAGCAAAACGTTCTTTGAGCAGCAAACGTTCTTTGAGCAGAAGATACTTGAAGACGATGTAATCAGTCCATCACCCTTAAAGTTTGAGGTGGTCAGTCCCTCAGTCTGGAGAAGAGCATTGTTCCGTTGTCTGAAACAATATGAAGTTGAAGTGACAGGATGGAGCCTTTTATAGTGCCAGGAGGTGAGACGTAGGTTGATTTGGGAGGGCAGGTCCCTCTCAAACCCAGCCGTTCTCACTAGTAGAGTTTGTCGAAGTTGATGGTCTGTACCAAGATACCCTTGTGTTGCAGTGTCTGACAGAATGAACATTAAAATTGTATAAAATACCGACAGATTGTTAGGTAAGACACATATGCAACAGTTAGGTATCTTTATTTCGAAACGTTTCGCCTACACAGTAGGCTTCTTCAGTCGAGTACAGAAAAGTTGAGAACGGCTGGGTTTGAGAGGAACCTGCCCTCCCAAATCAACCTACGTCTCACCTCCTGGCACTATAAAAGGCTCCATCCTGTCACTTCAACTTCATATTGTTTCAGACAACGGAACAATGCTCTTCTCCAGACTGAGGGACTGACCACCTCAAACTTTAAGGGTGATGGACTGATTACATCGTCTTCAAGTATCTTCTGCTTCTATCAACTTTTCTGTACTCGACTGAAGAAGCCTACTGTGTAGGCGAAACGTTTCGAAATAAAGATACCTAACTGTTGGAAATAAATGGTATAAAATACCGACACAATGGCAATATAAACACAAATGCAGTACAATGTGATCCTTTATTGACTACGTTTCGCCCACACAGTGGGCTTTTTCAAGTCACAAACAGAACTACCTGGGGTGGAAGGAACGCGAGTATTTATAGTCCGGCTGAGGTCAGGTGAAGAATGCTGCATCTGATGATGTACCGAGTGGGGTTATAGAGTCTAAAAACTTGGGTAGCTTGGAAAGGAGATTGGATAAGTTTGTGAGCAGACCTTCTACAGTGTTCTTATGTGGGATAGCGATGAAGAAGTTTCTTGGCAAGTGGTTCAGCTATGTTATAGAAGCCACTATTCTGGTTGAAGTTGTCGGATATAGAAATAAGTGATGATTCCTGGAAATCATCACTTATTTCTATATCCGACAACTTCAACCAGAATAGTGGCTTCTATAACATAGCTGAACCACTTGCCAAGAAACTTCTTCATCGCTCCTGTCACTTCAACTTCATATTGTTTCAGACAACGGAACAATGCTCTTCTCCAGACTGAGGGACTGACCACCTCAAACTTTAAGGGTGATGGACTGATTACATCGTCTTCAAGTAAACTTCTGCTTTTATCAACTTTCTGTACTCGACTGAAGAAGCCTACTGTGTAGGCGAAACGTTTCGAAATAAAGATACCTAACTGTTGCATATGTGTCTTACCTAACGAGGGGAGATATCATTGAAGTGTATAAGTGGATGACGGGCATAAACAAGGGAACATTAATAAAGACTGAGGGGGTCGAACCAGGTAAGAACCAGGGAAAAAGGTTTTTAAATTGGATAAATTTAGATTTAGAAAAGGGCATAGGTAAGTACTGGTTTTCTTTT
>NW_026506286.1:0-15787 GCF_026875155.1 Cherax quadricarinatus
TGTTATAAAATTTCAAGAAAAGGAACCCGGGTACCGAACAGCAATTGAGATTTGTAAGTAATGCCATCCTCACCAGGCGAGGGGGAGTTCCCCTTAGTGCTGAAAATCAAGTTCATAATTTAGTGAAAGGAAGCAAGGCAGATGACTGGTTGCAGTATCTGCCTTGCTGGCATAAAAAAAAAAGTCTCCCCCCTTGCATCTATTTGTCCTTTAAAATTTCCCCTGTGGGTACTGGGAAGACTGTCATGCTAGATGAGCAGCCAAGCATGACTAACTCATTCCCCCATGCAAGGGGAGGGGTGTGCGATCTCCCCCAGTTCTGTTACCCTTAATTCTATTTAGTCCTCCTGCTCGGCAAAGTGGGGTGTGAGCTTGAGACCATTAAAAAATTTTCACAGTCTTTTTTGCGAGCTCGTCATACGCTCTCTGGCGCAGCAAGGGCATTTTGGGAAAAAGCCCAGCATTCGGGGGGTATGATGGTTTCTTTAGGCTGGGCCTGTTGGGCAGTCGTTTCAATTTTTCGAAGTTTAAAAATCTTGTAATAGGTATGGTTTTTATAAGATTGTGTTTATTATGGAAGTCATTGGATTGATGTAGGGGGTTTCAGAGGCGGCTCAAAAAAGTTCTGAATATGCTCACGGGTCATTTTAAAAGTCTCGACAGGGTACCTCTGGGGAATTATACGTCTCACATGTGCAAAAAGTCATGTTGATGGGGGAAACTTAAGACGTTTCCGTTTAAAATTTTCCCCCCGGGAGAATATATTACCAAAATTAGAGGGGTTAGCCTTGGGAAATGATCAGACGCATATCTTTTTACAAGGGAAAGCTCACAGCTGGCAAAAATAATTTTAAAGTCCAGGCCAATCAAGGACACCCCCATAGATATGTGTGGGTTCAAGGTCCCCTAAAATTTGAAATTTCTGTGTTTAAGAGTGAAAACAGTTGATTCCCCTTTACGATTACCAAACGAAGTTTAAAATGCTTTTTGTGTCTTGCATTATAATCCCCAAATAATGGAGTGGGTTCAGACTGAGCACAATTGGGACTCAAGTAATTAAACTTATCAGCAGGGGTACAATTTTAAATATGTTGAGAGCAGAGTTCCCAAATAAAAAATCCTAACACCGGATACGTACCCCTTGTTTTCTTTTGTGCAAGAAGTTGAGGGGGAAAGTGATTTTTTAATAATAAACAAAAGAATTAGGAGTTTTGAGGTTTATGCAACAAACGATGGCAATTTAGGGGTTTGGATTTTTCGGGACTCTGACTCTTGTAGCACAAAAAGTCAAGGATTCAGTGGTTACTTTTGATGCAGGTCAGAAAATCTTTTTCAAATACGGAATTTCCAACTTAAAATGGGTAGTTTATACGATTTTGGGTTTCCCATTATAAAAGTCCGGGTATATTCAATTTCCAGCAAAATGAAAAAATTACTAAAAAAAAACGACATAATCAATATCAATATCATCAGCATTACCCTTACCCTGAGTTCCTAAGTGCATTTCCCATTAGTGAGCCCTTTTGGGAGTCTTTGTATCAGAGGACGGGCGCTCTTTGTCTGTGAATGTATGGAAGGTGACACTATCCCTGCACTCACCTCTCGCTTTTATTAACTCACCCTTCTCATAGTATCACTTCCCTCATCTTATGACCGTGATACTAACCTTTTCAAAAACCCGGGCCGTTCCACACTCGTATTATAAATACATTACACCTCAATTTGACTATCGATGGTCTTCACTGCCCTTAATCTTACTGTGATTGTTAACACCACTATCAATTCATCTTTTTGTAATTATTAACACCCTGCAATCATCAGTTTGTTCTTCACCACCCTTTTTCTTTTGGCTGAAAATCTGGGGGTTGATGTACTCTTTTGAAAACTCTGTAATTTTTTCCCTCAGGGTGCTCAAGTTGTTGTTAAAACACCATTGTTGCTTCTCCAGTACTGTTAGCGCAGTGCTTTTTGTGTACCCCCCCAGCAAGACTAGCGCATTGGGGGGTATAAAAGCCCCGGTCAGCTGGCCGGGGGCGACTGCAGCTGACTCACCCCAGACAGGTGGTGTCAACACAGAGCATTATATGTTGATAGCAGACTATCGTGCTCTGTTGATGTCTCCCAGAGTGCTCGCTAAACCTATTGTCTGAATCGGCATGGGTCATATTTAGACATGAAGTATCTGGTAGGCCTACTCCCTCATCATGGGATTTTGGGGTGAGGCGGGAGCCCTGGGGCTGGCGATGTGAGCAGCTTTCGCTCTGCGTCGCATGAGAACTGTACCCCTGGTTTTTACAATTAATAACATTTAATGCAAGGGTTTGGGTGTTTTTTGATATATCAAGCACTGGTGAGAAGGGGGCCTTGGGCACACATTTCAAAAAAGTGTGCCCCTTTAAATGGGCATTTCCAAGTAAGTGACCCAGCGTGACACTTGTAGCATCTACGGTGGGGTGGTTTGTAAAAAGCTATTTTGTAATCCTGTTAAGCGCTGCAAAAGAGGATATATGATGGGGAGCCCCTTGGCCAATCCACTAGCCAATACAGAATTTTGGGAAAGCGACGAGGGTTTGAAACTTGTTGACAACAGGAATTTAGGACCCAAAGTACTTATTACTTTGTGGATGAAAAATGCACTTTGGTGATCTGGTGGGGCAGTTTGGGGGTTGGATGTTAGCTTTTATGAGTAAGAATTTTTTTTTATGAATGTTGGGCGTTAGAAACAAAAACGTAATTACCCGTAAAATTAAATTTATCCTCGTCATTCATAAGGCTGATGGTTGGGGGAAAGGGACGTTGTTTTGAGTGAAGTCCTAGGCCTTCTATATCAGAACTGTTATCTCCCCCGACTGATAACTCATCATGCAAAAATATCTTTGGGGAGCGCGCTGAATTGTGCGGGAAAACTCTTATGTGTGAACTGGGGACTAGGGATATACCTAGTGAAACACAAAATGTTGTTTGAAGTGGCTTAGGAGGTACACCTTCACTCCACCTCGTGTCCCCCCTCCTTCCTCGATTTGGAACTCACCCATTCGCCTCTTTTTATTATGGTCTAGAGGCGGTTTTTCCCCAGACCACAAAAATGCTTGGTGCCCGTGTCAGTCTTGTGCCGCACTCCATTCATTTTACGAATTGTCCCCTGTGTGCCTACCTGCCTGCTACAAAAAAATATCCAAGGGTTTGAAGGGGCTTAGCAAGCACATTCAACAGGCTTGAAACAGCATCCAAGCTAGCCGAACAAGCTAAGGTAGCCTCCCCAGTTACAGATGTCCAAAGGCCCAGCATGTCTAGTATCATTTTCAGTGCTGCGGGCATCCAGTGTTTCCTGTGTGGCTAGTTAAACAATTTTTCGGCATTGCAGACTACTTTTAAAGGGGACATGCCAGGGTTCACCTAAAAAAGTAAGTTTGTCTAGAAGTGTTAAGTGCTGCAGATTTGTTGTAACTATTGACGAGTGGATTTCACTGACTTGGCATTGTGCTACCATAGTACCACATAGGCTTAAAAAGGTGAGGAAAAGTCTGGGTGCTGGGGGGACCTTGAAAAGGCATATAAAACCCGCAAGCCCCTTACACCCCTACTGTGTGTGTTAGTGAGGTGAATGTCCCTTCCCCGACTTTCCTTTCCCGGTACCCTTTAATCGCGCCATTATCTACTATGGGATAAGGGGGAGTTTAGCTGATCCCGGCCCAAACAGGCTCCAAGGCCCGCCCGTGAAGGCAAGTTACACGAGCTACATCGTTTGAATCCCCCAATGCCTTTGTGAACGTTTTTTACAGTGTTCCGGCCCGACCCTTTGGTGTTGTGGAACTAGTTCTTATGTAGTGAAAATTTGTCGTCATTCCCAAACACATGTGCTAGATTGTTTTGTGCTGCGGTTTGGGTAAATTTTAAAAGTAGTACAGGTTTTTAACCTTCGAGACGCTTTGGGGGCCCAGTGAATGTCCTTGAAATCGCACTGCGACCCCAGGCCCCTACACCCATATTGCCCGTTCTGCGGGTGAATATCCCCCTTCCTTTTCCCTTTCTCTTATGGAATAAAGGCGGTTTCATGACCCAAAAGAAAAGACTAATTTCCATTCAAGCAGCTGAAAAAAAAAGTGACCTATGGGTGGAACAAAGTAAAGATTTTTGAAGACAAAATTTGTACATTTTAGAAGTAAGGGAGCTTTGAAAAAAGAAAGAGGATTTTTAAAAAGGGGTTTCTGCAAAAACAACGAGAGCAACAACAACCCTTGCAGAAGGTTAGGCTTGATTTCCCTGCTAACACTGAGTTTGAGGTCAAGTTTGATGGTTTTACGAAGTTCATTTTGACAACCCCAAAAAAAAACCTTCGGATTGCTTTCTCTGACGGGATAATTACGTTTTTTTTTATAAGACCCAACATTATAGAAAAATTCTTTTCATAAAAATCCCCAAAATCCAACTCCAAACTTCCCACCAAGATCACCCAAAGTGTTATTGTTATCCCCATGTCAATAAGTATTGGATCCAAAAATTTATGTTGTCGAAAAGTTTTCAAACCCTCTCGACTTCCAAAAGTTGATATTGGCTGAGTGGGTTGGCCAAGGGACCCCCATCTAATCTACTTGTGCAGCGCTTAAACAGGGTTTTCAAAAAAGCTTTTACAAACCACCTCACCGTAGATGCACAAGTGTCGCGTTGGGGTCACATTGCTTTTTAATGCTTTTAGTAAGTCACATGGGTGCAGTTGTGGGGAGGCCCACCTACCAGTGCTATGATATGTCAAGAAAACACCCGACCATGTTTTTGAATGTATCAATTGTAAGACTCCAGGAGCACAGCTGCTCATGTGACTGCAACGAAAGTGCCCCCCATCGCCGCCGCAGGGCTCCCGCCCCCCACCCCTCACCCCCCTGATGAGGCAATAGGCCCCACCAGATACTTCATGTCTGAATACGGCCCCTCCTGAACTCAGACAATATGGTTGAGCGAGTCATTTGGGAGTAATTAAAGGCCGATACGTCTGCTACAACCTAGTAGTGCTGGTTTGACACCATCTGTCTGGGTGGTCGATAGTCAAACCCCCCTGGTCAGCTGATCGGGACTTCTCCTCCGTGACGTAGTTTGTGGGGTGGGACACAACTGCAGCTGCGCATAACAGTACGGGAAGCAAAAAAATGGTATTTTGAAAAACTTTAGCACCATGAAGAAAAAATTTCAGAGGTTCAAATGAGTACATAACCCCCGTTGTCAGCCCCTTATGAAAATGATTTTGGTGATGATGAAAAAACTGATGATTCAGTGGTGTTAATATTACAAAAACGACGAATCTGATGTGGTGTTTACAATCCAAATGAAGAGGAAAAGGGCAGTGAAGACCTCATGATAGTAACCCGTGAGTGTAAGTATTGTAGATACTGGTGTGGAGATGACCGGGTTTATAATGGTGTATCACTGGTATAAATGATGAGGGAAATGATACATGTGTGATAGTGATGAGTGTAATAAAAGCGGAGAGGTGAGTGCGGGGGATAGTGTCACCTTCCCTATGTTCACAGACAAAGACGGGAGTGACCTCTGTTTACAAAACTCCCAAGAGGTCTCACAAATGGAAGTGCACTTAGGAGACTCATGGGTAAGGATAATACTGACGAAAATGTATTGTTTTGTTTTTTGTTATTTGTAAGTTTTTTCATTTTTTGAGAAATTTAAAAACATCCTGGCTTTTTTTAATGGAAACCAAACTCGTAAAAAAATATCCCTTTTAAATTGGAATATTTCGTCACTTGAAAAAGATTTTCTGACCTGCATCATAAAGTAACCCGAATCCCTTGATATTGTGTGTCAAAGAGTGCAGAGTCCCCGAAAAAACCCAACCCCCCCAAATTGCCCTGTTTTTTTGCATATAACCTCAAATTATAATTCTTTTGTTCTATATATTAAAAAAACACTTCCTTGGGGTAATGTCTGGGAGGAGGGAATGGGGAGTGGTGGGTACCTATCATACATTCAAATAAACAGCGCATGCTCGGGTTTTCGGGAAGACTCCCCCGAGGCCATAAACTGGAGGGCACTTAAAAAACTCATGGACAAGGGGGGCACTGTTTACAATGATAAAGGGTTTCTATTTATATGAAACAAATTTTTTATTTTGCTGAAAATCAAAATGTCCCAGGACTACTTTAATGGATCAAAACTCGTATAAACTTTCTTTTTATTAAGCTGGAATATTGCATCACTTAAAAAAAGACTTCTTGACCTTCATAAAAAGAAAACCCACCAAAAACCCATTGAGGGTTTTTGTCTAAAAAGAGGCAGAGTCCCTGGAAAAACCCCAACCCCCTAAATTACCATCTTTTTTGTTGCATTTTAAACCTCAAATCTACAAAACTTTGTGTTCTATATTTTTAAAAAATCATTTCCCCCCATAAACTTCTTGCAAATAAAAAAACAAGGGGGCTACAATATCACGGTTTTTTGGAAATTTTTATATGGGAAACTCTGCTCTCAACATATTTAACTTTTTATGCTCCTGCTGAAAAATTAAAATTACTTGGAGCCCCCCAACTTGTGCTTTTTCCGGGGGGGGGCCTATTTCTTATTTATTGGCGTTCAAAGCAGATAAAAAAGCATTGGAAGCTCACGGTTTGGTAATAAATAATGGCAATAAACTGTTGTCACTCTTAAACTTTTCATGTTTAATGTCCAAATTGAAAGGTACCTTGAACCCACACATATCTAGGGGAGGCGTCCTTGATCTTGCCGGGGCTTCAACTTTTACTTTTGCCAGCTGGATTTTTCCCTTTGGGTAAAGGGGGGGGGGGGGGGGGATTAAAAAGCGTTGATCTTTTTCCCCCTTGGGCCCAAAACCCACTAGTATTGGAATACTACCCCTTCTTGGTGGGATATTAAAACGGAAACTTTTTAATTTTTCCCATGATCTGCATGTTGATTTTGGGTTTGCACATGTGCGGGACGGGTAAAATTTTCCTATGAGGTTCCTCTGTAAAAGACCTTTAACAATGATCTTGTAAAAGGCATATTAGAACTCCTTGACCCCCCGGCCCCCCCCCCCTTTAAAAACCTTTTGGGTTTCTCTAAACCCCCAACAAATTTCCCATAATAATTTTACCTCCTTAAAAAACCCCCATACTTATTAAAATGATTCTAAACTTCGTACATTAAAAAACGTACTGCTCCCCGGATTTGGGCCCCTAGCCAATAAAAACTTTCTACCCCGGGAATGCTGGGGGCTCTTCCAAACGGGCCCTTGCTGCTGCCAAGAGCGTATGACAGAGCTGGGGGAAAACCAGACGGGGAAAAAAAATTTTTCAACGGTTTTAATGCTCACACCCCACTTAGCCGAGCATGGGGGGGCCAAAAATAGAATTAAAGGGTTTAACAGAACTGGGCAGATTGCGCACCCTCATCCTTCATGGGGCGAAGGGTTTTTAGTCAGTGTTTGGGGCTGCTACATCTAGCTATCTAATCTTCCCAGTACCACACAGGCAAAATTTAAAAGGGAAAATATGATGCAAGGGAGAGACTTGTTCCCTTTTTGCCCCAGAAAGGCAGAGATTCCCAACATTCCTTTCACAAATTTAAAGAACTTGTTTGAAAGCACTAACTAAGGGAAAATCCCCCGTCGCCTGGTGAGGATGGTATTACTTAAAAAATACTCGATTGCTGTGTCAGTACCAGGAATCCATTACTTGAATTATATAACAGAGCTATGTAAACTGGGGAGCCCCCTTTCAATCTTGGCCCCCAGCCTCATCTTTCCCAATTTCTAAGCCCAATCAAAAAAAGGCTTTTTCGCCCAAATTTATTCTTACTAGCTGCTTGGTAAAACTTTTGGAGAAGTTTCCCTTAATCGTCTCATGTACAGAATCAAAAAAATTTTGGGGGTGCTCCCCGGTTACATGGTTTCTTCCCAGGGAAAGGAGCGTGCATCATTGCATAGCCACTTTTTCTCCCCTTTTGCCACTGACAGCTCATCCCACCCCCTTTTCCTTGCCCTTTAAAATCTGTTTATCGATGAAAGCCGGGGCCGACTGTAATCATTGGGAAAAACTTGCCGAATGGATGTTGGGGGATGGCTTTTTTCCCCCTGGTTTAAAAGGGCTCCCTGTCAAACAGAAAATCGTCTGGGGTTTTTCCCCGGGGACATAGAAGTGAAACCCTAAAGATTTTTAAAATTAGGAACACCACGGGGGGGTGTGCCCCAGTCCCACCCCCTTTTCAATATTTTAATTAATGCTTACTTAATGCTATGCCTTTCGGGCCCCCCCTTTATTATGTGATTATTTTTGGGCTGATGATAAATGATTCAACCCCCCGGATTCTCCAATACCCAAAAACATTCTTAATATGTACTAGCCTTGTGTCAGGACCTGGGGTTTGATTTTTTTCTACTAAATAAAAAAAAAAGGATACTCAATAGGGGGTTCCCCCTGGGCAGGGGGCACAGTTGCAAAATCCTTTTTGCTGAGGGGGTTCTTTTTCTAAAATATGTAAGCAGATACAGGTATCTGGGCCCTTTGGGGTTCCACTACTTGGACCTTTTTTGTAACAAGTTTTTGTCCCCAAAATACAAAGAAAGACTAAAAAGCATTAGAGTTGTGGCTGGGTTTAAACCCCGGGGTATGGGGCTAATGTTAAAAATTGTTAAAAAATTAAATGTATTTTGCTTATATTAGGTTCATTGGTTGATTATGTTTCCCCAATACTTGCTCTTGTGTCTGACGGGAAGTTGGAGGGCGGGGGAAAAAAGCGGGAAAAAGGGGAAGAAAATGGGGTTCTTTTTAGGATGCCCTCAATCCCAAAAAATTTTTAAATTTTGCAAAAAGAATTTGATTTTCCCAAAGCATTGGGAGATCTTTTTACGAAAGAAAAAACCAAATTGGGGTTAATATGCTCGGGCCCAAGCTCTTTCCCAAACCCCTGCACAGAAGCCCTCAAAACTTTCCTCCCCACTGGTGAACACTCCTCCAGAGGGGTCGAAAAAAACGGGAACCGACCTCCCATAAATTTCGGGGGGTTTACATGATCTATGTCAAGTAGGCAACAGGGAAGGGACCCTTTTCCCCCTCCATGGAATATTACCCCATTCCAAAATACCATTCCCCATTTCCCCCCAAACTTTCTTCTTAAATCCCCCAACCAAAAAAATTCGCCTTTAAGCCAAAATGAGGGGCCCTTTAAACTGTATTTTATAAAACTTAAGGGTCCCACACAGCACACACTCTCGCAAAATTTTTTACGCTGAGGTTGTGTTCACCAATCCACGGTGCAGCTTGGTTTGGCGCTGTTGTCACCAGGGGTGATGGCTCCTTAAAAAAAAATTGGAGCCACGCCTTTAATAAAATTTGGGGCCCCTACCCTTCAGAAGAATGTTTTCCAAAACTCCTTGGGATGAAATGATCTTGTATCAAAGATTGGGCAGTTTTAAAATTTTAAAATGATTCCCCTGTCATCCATAAATGTCCCCAACCATTTAAAAAAAAAAAAAAAATTTTTTTTTGGGATGCTTTTGTCAGAAACCAGGGCCAAAGGTTTTGGGAGGATTTTTGGGCAGTGGAGTCAGAAATGCAAAATGCTGTGGATTCCACTCACATTGGTCTTCAGATGCATGATTTGAACGAAATTGGCTAAGCTGTAAAGGGTTTCAAAAAAAGGGAGTAATTTTCAAACTTGGCTTGTAGGTAGTATTTTTAGAACAAAAATACAAAAGAACTTCAACGAAAATTTTTTGGACTTAAGGCTTTAAGGGAGATTGACAACCCGTGAGGGCCATCTATCATCCTCATATCATGCAGGGGAAACCCACATGTCTATGGTGCATCCAAAAAATAAGCGAAATTTGGGGTGTCACTACTGCCCGGCTCCGGCTTTGGGTTTTCCCAAATATCTTTTCAGGTTAAAAACACCACCCCCAGATGTAGGGCCAAACGAAATGTAAAAATTTGCCAAGGGGTGGGGGGGGGGGTTTTTTTTGTCACACCCTGCGTCATTATGTACTGGGTGTGATAAAATTAATGAATTTTGAAACAACTCACTCAGAAATGTTCAAGAAAAAGGCCCAAAAATTTTATCCCCAGGGTATTTTTGCCAGACCATTCTGGGGGAAAAACCCTGAATTTTCTAGTGGAAAAAAAAGGGTTACCAACATTTTGTGCATGTGTGTATGTGTGTGTGTGGTGTGTTGTTTTGTGTTTTGTTTTTGTGTGGGATTTTACCTAGTTGAGATTGCAGGGGTCGAGTCCCAAATCCCGTGTGTTTACCGGGGGGTTTACCTGGAGAGGGGTTTCCCGGGGGTCAACGCCCCCGCGGCCCCGGGCCTTTTCCAGGGCCCCCTGGTGGATTAGAGCCTGATCAACCGGGGGTGTTGCTGCCCGGCTGCCCCCCGCAAAACCAAAGTACGGCCACAGCCCGGCTGATCAGGAACTGACTTTTGGTGCTTGTCCATTTCTTGTCTGTGTGGTGTGTGTGTGTTTGGGGTTTGTGTTTGTGTGTGCGTGTTAGTTTCCATTTTGTCCTAGGCACATGTCGATTAGACACTAGGCCTGTTGTAATTTTTCGAGTGTTGTGTGTGTGTGTGTGTGTGTTTTGTGTGGGGGTGTGGTGTTAGGTAAGTGTATGAGTGTGTTTTGTGTTTTGGGGGGGTATGAATGGGTTGGTGTGGTACTCACCTAATTTTTTGGTTGCAGGGGGGGCGAGTCTTAGCTCCTGGCCCCGCCTCTTCACCCGTTGCTCTTCACCGGTATGGGGTGTGTGTCGTTTTGTGTAGGGTTTGTTTATGTGTGTGTGTGTGTGTGTGTGTTGTGTGGGTGTGGGGTTTTACTCACCTAAATTTTTACTCACCTATTTGTGGTTGCAGGGGTCGAGTCCTAGCTCCCGGCCCCGCCTCTTCACCGGTTGCTAAATAAGGGCCCCCCTCCCCTTCCCGCTCCATGAGGGTTTTTCAAACCTCGTTTAAAACTTGTATGGTTCCTGCCTCCCCCTTCGTCATTTTCAAGGGGTATTCCACGGGCCCTTCAACTCTAGACTGAAGAAAAACTTCCTACTATCTCTCTGACTTTTGTGTCTTCAAAATTCCAAATTGGGGGCCCTTTGTTTTTTGTGTCCCCTCCCCGGGAAAAATCCCGTCCTTGTCCCCTTGTTTTATTCCCCGCAGTAAATTTTTTATGTCGTTATCATGTCTCCCCTGACCCCCCTGTCCTCCCCGTGTGGGGCGGCCGATTTCCCTTAACTTTCTTCATAGGACATTCCCCTTAAAATCTGGAACTAAACCCTTTTTGCAAACCTTTTTTACTTTCTCTAGTTTTCTTGACTGCTTTAAACAAGGCGGGTTCCAAAAAGGTGCTGATACTCCAGTATGGGGCCCGACATACAAAGGGGTACAGTTCTTGAATGATTCCTTACAAGGTATCGGAATGCTGTTTTAGGTTTCCAAGGGGCCCATATTTCTGCAGCAGTTATTGAAAATTTAAAGTGTGGCCCCTTTCCCGGGGACATGCCGGGGTTATACCACCCCCCCCAAGATCTTTCTCCTTGAGTGAGTTTTTCAGTCTTTTTTCCCCCTAGCCTATACTCTGTCGTGGGCTTCTGTGCCCCTTCCCCCAAACTTCATGACTTTTCATTTTGGAGGATTAAAAATTTGAGAAGCCCTTTGCTGGACCAGGTGTCCAGGGCTGTCCAGGGGCTCTTTGAAGTCCTGCCTGGTCCTCATCAGATTTTAATTTTTTCCTCATTTAATTTACATCATCTGCAAAAAAGGGACACTTCTGAGTCCCAACCCTTCCGTTCTGTCGTTCACATATACCAAAAATAGCACTGGTCCTAGGACCGACCCTGTGGGGACCCCGCTCGTCACGGGTGCCCACTGTGATACATCATTACGTACCATGACCCCGTTGTTGCCCCCTGTCAGGTATTCTCTGATCCATTGCAGTGCCCTTCCCGTTATATGCGCCTGATGCTCTAGTTCTGCACTAATCTCTTGTGAGGAACTGTGTCAAAGGCCTTCTTGCAGTCCAAGAAGATGCAATCAACCCACCTCTCTTTTCTTTTTCTTACTTCTGTTATTTTATCATAAAATCCAGAAGGTTTTGACACAGGATTTGCCTTCCGTGAATCCTGCTGGTTGGCATTTATACCCCTTTTTCCGTTCCGGGCTCCCCCACTCCCACCTGAAATCTTCTCCATATTTTGGGCTTTACTATACACGTCAAAAACAGGTCATAGTTAGTGCCCTTTTCTGTCTCCTTTTGAAAATCGGAATACATTTGCTTCATACCTCAGGTAGTTGCCATTTCCAGGGATGTGTTGAACATTGGTAGTGCCCACATATCTGCTCCCTCTCCTAAGATAAAGATGAAATTTCGTTCGGATTTTAACCCCGGAGGTTACCACCGGTAACCCAAGAAATCAAAAACCTGCCGTCATCGAGGACTGTCTCTTATTTCCATTGGTCCTTAATCTTGTCACCCAGGATGCGACCCACACCAGTCGACTAACACCCAGGTACCTATTTGCTGCTAGGTGAACAGGACAACAGGTGTAAGGAAACGTGTCGAATGTTTCCACCCGGCGGGAATCGAACCCGGGCCCTCCGTGTGTGAAGCGGGAGCTTTAGCCACCAGGCCACCGGGCCCCAAGCCACCAGGCCACCGGGCCCCCACGGAGAGATGTTGTCCGGTCCCATTGCCTTTGAGGTATCGATGTCCCTTAGCAGTTTCTTCACCTCCTCCTCATCTATATGTATGTCGTCCAACACTTGTTGGTGTATTCCTTGTTGGTGTCCCCATCTGGTCTGTCCCCCCAGAGTCCTTCCTGTCTCTACTGTAAATACTTCCTTAAATCTCGTGTTGAGCTCCTCACATACCTCTTGAATCGTTTCTTTATCTCCATTTCTTGTGAGTTCTCCACCTTCTTTCCTCAGCCTTATCACCTGGTCCTTGACTGTTGTCTTCCTCCTAATGTGGCTATACAGCAGTTTCGGGTCAGATTTGACTTTCGATGCTATGTCGTTTTCATACTGTCGCTGGGCCTCCCTCCTTATCTGCGCATACTCGTTTCTGGCTCCTCTACTAATCTCCTTGTTTTCCTGGGTCCTATGCCTCCTGTACCTTTTCCATTCTCTGTTGCACTTAGTTTTTGCCTCCCTACACCTTCGGGTAAACCAAGGACTCGTTTTGGTCTTCCTATTATTTCTGTTTCCCTTGGGAACAAAACTTTCCTCTGCCTCCTTGCACTTTGTTGCCACATATTCCATCATCTCGTTTACTGATTTTCCTACCATTTCTCTGTCCCACTGAACCTCCTGCAGGAAGTTTCTCATACCTGTGTAGTCCCCCCTTTTATAGTTTGGCCTGTCCCCTTCAGTTCCTGTTACCTTCTCCACTTGTAACTCTACTATATAGTCAAAACTCAGAACCACATGATCGCTAGCTCCAAGGGGCCTCTCGTAAGTGATGTCCTCAATGTCTGAACTGCTCAGGTGAACACAAGATCCAGTCTTGCTGGCTCATCCTCCCCTCTCTCTCTGGTTGTGTCCCTGACATGTTGATGCATGAGGTTTTCAAGTACCACATCCATCATCTTGGCTCTCCATGTTTCGGGACCCCCATGTGGCTCCAGATTTTCCCAGTCGATCTCCCTGTGGTTGAAATCGCCCATTACCAGTAACTTTGCTCTGCTCGAGTGAGCTCTTCTTGCCACCTCAGCCAGTGTGTCCACCATCACCCTGTTGTTTTCTTCGTACTCCTCTCTTGGCCTCCTGCAGTTCTGTGGTGGGTTATAAATCACTCCAATGACTACTTTATGTTCTCCGGACTGAATTGTACCTACAATGTAGTCTCTTTCTCCAATCATGTCCATGCCTTCCATTTCCTCAAATCCCCATTGGTGTTTTATGAGCAGTGCAACCCCTCCTCCCCCTCTACTCCTTCTATCTTTCCTCAGGATCTGATATCCTGTTGGGAAGATTGTGTCTGTTATTGTCTCAGCGAGTTTTGTTTCTGTGATGTCTGGGGATTTTTCACTGATTCTTTCATTCCACTCCTCATGTTTATTCGTTATTCCATCCTCGTTTGTGTACCAAACCTTTAGTTTCTTTTCTATCATTGTGGTCATGCAAGTATATTGGGGTTGGGGGAGCGAGAGCCTTGGTGGGGGCCTATATGGGGCTGTGGTGTAGGTGGGGTTTGTGTTGATGGGGGTGGGGTCAGAATGCCCATAAGGGACAGCTGTTGGGGTGAGGTTTGTGATATGGGGGTTGGTGGCAGAGGGAACAGTGAGTGGGTTGTAGTATAGGTTGCTCAGTTGCGTTGGGAATGTCGCGGGTGGAGTCTTTTGGTGGGAGATTCTGTGGGGGGTGTTTGCCCTTCCTCCTGTGTCTGGGTCCTGCTCATTTTCATTGCTTCTCGTTCCTCTTTGCGTCTCTGTACCCTCTCTTTCAGTGTAGTCCTTTCTTCTTGTGTTCTGTCACGGTCGAGGTATACTCTCTGGTACCCCTCTTTGTCCCTCAGTCTTGCTTTCTCTTGCAGAATCCTGGTTCGAACTGATTCTTCCTTGAAAGTTACTCTGACAGGCCGTATCCTTCCACTCGCAAACCACCCAATTCTCTGAAAATTTGTCACCTGGGTCATATTTCCCTCCCCTATTGTTTTCATGATGCCTTCAATCATTTTTTTCTCCTCCTGTTTTATTTCTTCAAAGTTGGCCCCCTTGGCTTCTTGGAGCCCGTACACAAAAACTGACCTCGCCCTTTCCTCCTCCCACTGAGTCTCCATCTGCTTCCTCTGAGGCATTTTATTTCCTTCCATTGACATGTTCCTGCCTTCAGTCCCTGTCATATCTGAAACTTCTATTCTCAGTGAACTGTCTTTCCTGACCAGCTGTCCCTTGCTACTGCAGTTGGCTGTTAGAATCTCTGCATATAACAAACCTTCATTGTCTTCAGACCTGTCGCTTGATCTTAGTGTGCTCATCGTCTTTTCCCTGGCCCCACGTGGGTCTGATAGGGCCTTCGTGTACGTCATGTCTCCGTTGTTGCTTACCATCCCCTTGTCTGCGCCTGACTTTGAATTTCCTTCATTGTCTTCGGACCTGTCGTTTGATCTCAGTGTGCTCATCGTCTTTTCCCTGGCCCCACGTGGGTCTGATAGGGCCTTCGTGTACGGCATGTCTCCGTTGTTGCTTACCATCCCCTTGTCTGCGCCTGACTTGAATTCCTGATGTCACATCTGAATTGTCATTTGTCTCTCTAATCTGTTTCAGGCTTTGCAGTTTCTCTTCTAAGCACTGTATCCTAGCTTCTGCTGCTAAGACCTGTTACTTCCCACTTCCTGCACTCTTCAGCTATCCGCTCCTCCATTTTTCCTTACCAAGCTCTACTATCTTCCTTCCCCACTCTTCCTCCCTTTTTTGGAGCTCTAACTCCCAGTCTTTCCTCCCTGGTTCGTCTACCAGATCTCTGGTTTTCCGTCCTCTAAGCCACCCATTTTTTTTTTTTTTTTTTTTTTTTTTTTTTTTTTTACCACAGACAGAAGGCTAGAGGAGGGAGGGGGTGTGGGGGGAGGAGAGAGAGGTAGAAAGAGGGAGAGAGAGGAGAGAGAAAGGGTAGAAAGGGGAGAGAGAGGAGAGAGAAAGGTAAAGAGGGAGAGGGGAGGAGAGAGTATGGGGTGAGGGATAAGACCAAGGGGGAGG
Organism: Cherax quadricarinatus; assembly: GCF_026875155.1. Classification (NCBI taxonomy): domain Eukaryota; kingdom Metazoa; phylum Arthropoda; class Malacostraca; order Decapoda; family Parastacidae; genus Cherax; species Cherax quadricarinatus. The sequence goes on from NW_026506286.1 coordinate 15,679, forward strand.
AGGGGAATGTGAAGGGGGGTAGAAAGGGTAAAGGGGAGGGAGAAAGAGAGGGAGGGGAGAGGGAGTGAAAGAGAGGAGAGGGAGAAAGGAGGGCGAGGGAAAAGGCTAT
>NW_026506287.1:0-15106 GCF_026875155.1 Cherax quadricarinatus
ACACAACTTTCATACCTTCTTCCAAATGTACACAAGGGAAGTTGAGGAAAATGATAGAAATGTAGTCATGCAACAATTGCATTTACTGTTACGTATGAATGCAGCGAGGGACTGCCCTCGAACGCTTAAAATTCAGAAAACCATCTATAGTCCAATTATTACAGCCCAGGATTCCTGAAGGCCTGTTATCCTGGTGTAAAGGGAACAAAATAAACACAGCAGCAAAACTTTTGACTTATATTATCCTTCACCAATTTAGAACAGAAGTATGTACACTATATACACTATGTACAACAATAGGTATTAGTGCACTCCACGTAAGCAAGGCAGAATAGAGGGCAGAGCGTGCTTCACCCAGCTCTAGAATGGAATGACAAGGGCAGACATGGTGAGTGGTTACCCACATCACCTCTGCAATTGCCAAAACCATCTTCCATTGGCTGGAACCTGGTACTGGTTGAACGACGGGGCCCCATCGTCAACCCTTAGTACCTGTGTTCGCTGGTTGGGGGAGATAGCCTGTAAATGAGGGTGTGTACATGCGCCGAATAAGGTTACGTACTCTTTGCATGCCACACCAATTATATCGATAACGGCCCAAACAGCACATTTCAAGCACATTGCACGGGCACATGCAGGAGATCACCAAGGCACGTATGTCTGAGAATGCCTCCCGAGTTTGAGGAATAGAACGTGATGCTGTAGCCAAAACTAAGGTCGAAAACTGGTGCACCACTCATCAATAGAGAACGAAGAAGGGTCCCAATAAAAAGCAGTAAGATGAAAGTATAAGTCCCAATTCGCTCGTCCAAATTACCAGAGGGCTACGAGCAGGTCGGAATACATAGTAGAAATAAGATGAGTAGGAAAGTGATCACTGTCATGCAAATCCAGGAGAATAGACAAAGCATAATCAAGTGCAATTGACGAGAAGCAGATGGAAAGATGAATGCACGAGAAAGACTGAGTGCGTGAGTCAAGATGAGTGGGAGCAGTCGTGTTTAAACATGAAGAGGATGAGAAGCGAGAAGAGTCTCCAACTGATCACCACGAGAGTCACAGTGGGACCCTCCCCAAAGATGACGATGAGCGTTAAAATCACCTAATAAGATGGGCAGCGGCAGAGAAGAGATTAATGTTGCAACATCCTAGATACAGAATGCAGGGGAATGGAAGAGATACAGATAGCACACTGTATACCACCTGTGCAAATAGATACTGGCTGCAGTATAGTGCAACAGAGATTGAACAAAGACCTGTTGAAATAATATACCAATGCAAACAAAAAGTGCACTCTCATTAAAAGTTTCATCTGGAAGGGAATCAGAAGAATGCAACAGCGCATAACCCAAAAGGGGATGGATAACAGCTGACCAAACTTTAGGCTCTTGTAACCCAACACACTGGGGAAAACTAGGACAGCAGCACCTAGAACTCTTCCCAGTTACTCCTGAGGCACGAATATTCCATTGTAAATAAGTTATTATTCACAAAGATAGGTATTCCAACAATGAGAAGAGATAAAATCTACTGGTTAGTAGGGTCAGTGAAGTCAATGTGCAGAGGCAATGGAGAGCAATTATGCAAAGAGGAATCGGAATGTTTGTGAAGGAAAAGATTGCTGTGAGAATTGTGAAAAATCAGAAGGGGCACTAGGGGGTGCACCAGTGTCCATCAAGGGTTTTTATCTCTGCAATATAGCCGGAGACAGTGTCAAGTGTTTCAGCAGACAAGGAAGATGCCAATACTATGACTTCGGAGACAGGTGAGGGAGAGCAAGTAGAGAAACAGGGAGACTATGGAGGGATCCAAAGAGGCCTGAGAGGGGAGGGGAGTATGAACCTGGAGAGATGTGCCAGTGGGGAAACAGGAGAGGAACGAGGCTGGAAAAGGGCTGGAGAAGAAGCCTGGTAGTGAACCGAAGATGAGGGGAAAACACAAAGGGGATGAATCTCCACCTTCGTGTGAGAGTTAGAAAGGGGTAGAAAACTAGGCACTGAAGCCGAAAAGGAAAACTATTGGGGAATTGTAAGCACCGGAGAATGTGAAGAGACTTGGGCTTAGGGGACAGATTCAACTTCGCAGGTGAGCGGTGCAAAGAAGGTGCAGGAATCCGAGGCCTCACAGAGTGAGAAACTAGAGGGAGAGAAGATGAAATAGAGGGAGTAAAGGGTAAGGAGGTGGAGGTTTCAGAGGGCAAAACCATGAAAGAATTAGAGATGGGGGTAACCCCAGAAGACACGGCACTGGAGGAGCTGGTACTGGGGACCACAGAGGTTGAAGGTCTCCTAGCTACTGAGAATAAGGAACACAATGAAGATTCTCCTGAAGATTCAATGAAGATCTCCTGGAGCCGAGAGATAGCCATAGCATATGTAAGACCTTCACTTTCCATAAGACAACAGATTTCACGTTCATCAGTGGGAAAAAGAAGGGTGAATTTTGTTGCAATTTAAACAAGTGGGGGGTGAACATTGCAAGATGTACGGCAAGATCTGTGGCACAGCAGCCTGGCACTCCACCGCAGACCTGCTGTATTTAGTTGGATGTCCAAAATGCCAATAATTTGACTGTAGGGACTACTTAAGGACCCCTGCGATATAAACGGAGGACGGAAACTCACGACAGTCAAAGGTTAAGTAAGCGATGTTACTAGGAAAGTGCCTCTGCCCACGAGAGGGCAGACATACATATCCACTTTGAGAATTGGAAGGTCCTGGAGGGCCAATTGCTCTAAAATATCGTCACTGAAAGACAAAAAATCACACTGAACAATAATATGTGGTAAGACCACCGAACCACTGCAAGAATTGAGAGTAGCATGCTTGTGGAACTGTGATACGAACATTATCAATAAAAATAAGTTGGGAGAGATCGTGAGCTTGGCCCGTGTTCTGAACTGTAACGATGCGTACACCACTCTGAAGATGTGTGAAAGAATATATTTTTGCCAACATGTTATAAGAGAGGGTTGCAAGGAAAAGAATTTGGGCCACTGTGTGCTTGTAAACACAGTGCGTGAAGGAAGTGGATGTCGTGTAGGTGGTTTCTGGTGACAAAAGGGGCCTGGGAGGAGAACGGGGGTCATGGAACGAGTCTCCATATTGGTGGTACTTCTTTCTTATTATTTTAAGAATACAAAGAAAAGAAGAAAGAAAAGAAAAGAAAGGGGAAAGCGGAGGAACAGTTACTAGAAGGCATGAAGAGCCTAAGTTTTCCCCTTATCCAAGAGGACCTCGACACCTCCAGCAGCGAAAATGCAATATGGAACCCGTGCCATACTCTGTCCTTCACACCAGTGAACCAGCACTCCAGGATAGCAACCTCACATCCATGGAGCCACCTCGGCTGACAAAAGAAGAGGCGGCAGGATACCCGCCACAAAGCATACCTCCCTCGGCTGCCACCCCCAGAACCGACAGGCAGCCTGTGGAGATACTTCCATCACCAGCAGACACCCTGCCCCACCTCCTGGAAATCTGAGAAGGAGCAGAGCACCTCCAGATGATCCAGATTCCACACAAACTAAAACCTCTTCTGAGGGACCACATGGTGCGGATGAACCCCGGCACACTCACCCCTCCCTAGAAACTGTAATGTCAAAAGGGAAAGGGACCCCAGAGGCAAACAAATGGGATGGAGAAAAGGAAGTGATGGGAAGGGAGGAGGAAAGGGAAAAGGGAGGGGTGAGGATGGTGAAGATGGGATAGGGAAGGGGGGGATTAAGGAGTAATTAGGTTCGATCTGAGGAAGACGACCAAAAGGCCCAAATTCCTCAGACCATTAGCCCTTTGGCCACAACAAGTAGACCCCCTTAAAGAATAGACACATCAGAATCTGAGACTGTATCGACATTTTAGAAGCTTCGACTAGGTAAATGAACTTCAACCCAAAATGTGGAGAAGATTTGTAGTGGTAATAAGAACTTAATTTTTTATTGTTTCTCCATATTTTATCATTTCATTAATTATGAGTAGAAATTATAATGCTACAATTTTTTATGATGAAACTGCCCTGTGTGGTCTGTCAAACACCCATTGTAACCTCTGCAAGGTCTTAGTTTTTTTGCGAGACGGTTTACAGGATGAGAATAGGGTGCACAATGAACTAGCCGCTCAGGCGACATAACTAAAAAACTAAAATCCATCAGACATGTGGAAATATTATCACATCTTCACAGTCCATAATTTTTTCTCGCTTCCGGAAACCACCCGCGGTATGTGTAGCGATAGTTCACTTGTTCTCTTCTCTCGCATCTGTTTTTCCCATTACGCCATTGATTGCTAATAATGAGTAAATTTATTACCACATCGCAAAGGAAAAATCGGCTTTGTTGGACTTTGATTTAATATTTTTGCAGTGGAGTTGGGTTTTTTTTTTAAAGAAGCTACCCTCCAACACATCCAGTTGGGGCTCAGTTGGAAGCCTCTGGTAACGTTACTATTTGCAGTAATTAGCTAGTTTTGATAATTCCTTATTGTTTCCATAATCAGTTAGCTAGAGTTGTTGGGCTCACGCTATATTTGGCCTCAGGGACAAATCTTTGAGAAATTTTCAACTGCTTATCATGTTTTTTCCTGATTAATTAATTCACACATATAGCAACTCGCAGAGTAAATTTATAATCATGTCTCGTAACGTCGTCATAAGTTTCCTAAGTGTGGGCTATTTTGTAATTATTCAGCCACGACAGTGTGACTTAGTCATCCGACATGCGCATCGATACCATTGCCTAACCCTTCTAGGGTGGGGTAGGTCCTGAGCCGAGCCTTTAGCTCATAAGACTGTCATTCCCATTTGCCCCTTGGGCGGGATGGCAGACCAGAGAGGCCTACTTGTGGCTAGGCCTGGGGACATTTGGGTCCCAAAGATGAGGAGGTACTTGTCCCTCCTCCCATGGGATGACTTAGGTCTCAGACACTCCCAAAAGAGGGACCCAAAGGGCCCGGGCCACCACTTGGACAAGGCCCGGGCCGGGAGAATACCGGCGAATCTTTAATAATAAAAATAATAATCCGACATGCTGAATAGGAACAACACTAATATTCCAGAATTGACTGTTTTGGCAGTTCTCCATAAAACTTTGCAGTTGATGGCCGCTGCTGACTTTCCATGTGAATAGTAGATGACTTGCTGGAGAATTCCTCATCGAAGCAATCATTCTCGGGTTCACTCACTGTAACCACGGACCAAGTGGGTTTAAAGCAGAGAAAAATACTGCGCCGACTGGCCGAGACTCGAACCCTTTGATATTGGCAGCTTCCCAGGAAGCCAGCTAAACTCTCGACTTTTTAGACGACTACAGCATCATGGCAAAAAACGTTAGGTGTTTTACTGGGAACACTGGACTTGCTTCCCCCTAATGCCTGCCACACTCGGGGAGAGATAAGTCCAAGACAAATTTCATTCTCCTTTCCCGTTAGGGAAAGCATATCAAGTGTTCTCATTAGACACTAACGTTTCTTTTGCCATAGTGGCATATAATTTAGCTGGTTTCCTGGGGGGCTCCTGATGTCTCAATTCGAGTCTCTACCAGTCGCAGCATATTGTTCTTCGTTTTGAAAAAACTTTGGTACTTGGTAGCATTGATATACTTTTTAAAAAAAAAATATATATATATATATATCTTTTATAAATATATATATATATATATATATATATATTTTATATATATATATTATATATATATATATATTATTATATATTATATATGCAAAACAACCACTCTGAAAGAATAGTTCCTTGAAATGTGAGTAGTCACGAAAGCACTTGGAATTTCTCTATTCTTTCAGAGTGGTTGTTTTGCATATTCTGAAATCACCTTTTACTGTGATCTTATTGCATATATATATATATATATATATATTTATATATAATATATATAAATATTTTAATATATATATATATATTTAAAAAATCGAGAGAGAGAGAGAGAGAGAGAGAGAGAGAGAGAGAGAGAGAGTGAGAGAGTGAGAGAGTGAGAGGTGAGAGAGTGAGTGGGGAGAGAGAGAGAGAGAGAGAGAGAGAGAGAGAGAGAGAGAGAGATACATATATATAAGAAAGAAGAAACGCTGCAACAGGGGCCCGTTTGTCCCATACTAGGTACGTCCTTTACAATCTATCCCACTAACAAAATATTTGCAACCCAATTTTTCAAGCTACCCAAGAAATAAGCGTTGATAATCCTATTTACTCATATGCAAGTCCCAGTCAAATCCAACCCATCTCATCATGTATTTATCCAACCTAAATTTGAAACTACCCAAAGTTTTCTTTTCAATAACCCTACTAGGCAGACTGTTCCACTCATCAACTACCCATTTTCCAAACCAATACTTTCCCATACCCTTTCTAAATCTAAATTTTCTAATTTGAATCCATTATTGCGGGTTCTTTCTTGGAGAGATATCCTCCAGACCTTATTTATATCCCCTTTATTAATACCCATCTTCCACCTGTACACCTCGATCATGTCTCCCCTCATTTTTCGTCTTACAAGTGAATGTAATTTAAAGGGATTTCAATCTTTTTCATACGGAAGATTTCTGATGCTATGAATTATTTCGTCATTCTCACTGAATGTTTTCTAAACGAATTTATATCCATTCTGTAATATGGAGTAAGGAGGTAGATTGAAGCACTTGCACATCATAACAATCTACAGTGCAGACGCTAGGATGAGCTACGAGGTAGAGTGAAGCACTTGCACACCTTACAAATTTACAGTGCAGATGCTAGGATGAGCTAGGAGGTAGAGTGAAGCACTTGCACACCATAACAAATCTGCATTGCAGATGCTAGGATGAGCTTACGAGGTAGAGTGAAGCACTTGCACACCATAACAAATTTACAGTGCAGATGCTAGGATGAGCTACGAGGTAGAGTTGAAGCACTTGCACACCATAACAAATCTGCAGTGCAGATGCTAGGATGAGCTACGAGGTAGAGTGAAGCACTTGCACACCATAACAAATTTACAGTGCAGATGCTAGGATGAGCTAGGAGGTAGAGTGAAGCACTTGCACACCATCTTCAAAAAACTCAGACTAGCCAAGCAATAAGTCAACAAAACATGTGAGGTGGTAAGCCAGCCAGCCAGCCAGCCAGCCAGCCAGCCAGCCAGCCAGCCAGCCAGCCAGCCAGCGCAGCCAGCCAGCCAACCAGCCAGCCAGCCATCAATCCAGCCAGCCAGCCAGCCAGCCAGCCAGCCAGGAAACCAGCCAGGCAACCAGCCAGCCAGCCAGCCGCCAGCCAGCCAGCCAGTCTGTCTGAAAGGTAACCAATAAGCCATTTAATATGCCAGCCAGAGGATGAGCCTCTCGTATGAAGATGTTATGTGGCTCTCGTGTATGAGTTTGACACCGTGCGTGAGCTTGACAGTGTCGTTTTTTCCCTAGAGCATACTTATTCTTCGAACCTAATTGTCTCAACATCCCGAAGCGCTATTTGACTCTTACGGGTTTAGGATTTTCCCGTAAACATAACAAGAACACCTCAGCAAGTATTAGAAGTCTGTGCCGATGTTTCTCCTCTCTTTTAATGGCGGTACTGATCAACTAAACTGTGGTGCGATATCCGTACAAAACCTTTTTAAACTAGTAGAATGATCTCAAATCATAACGCCTGCCATTAGATTTCAGACTTTTTTAATATATAATTCGTCCATCCACATTTGCTGCAATATGTCACAATATCGTTACAGATTCCCACTGACGCAAAACGCATCCGAACGCCACCTAACCCAACGCTAAATCCTTTTTACCAATACTAGCGGCGGGGACTTGGCGTTAATCCCCTTCCCCTGCCACTTTTTTGAGCCTCTGTTTCCCCACAGTGACACACCATAAATCTCCCCAGAAATTTTGTCACTGACGCGCTCTGTGTACATTTTAATTTAACGCGAGCACAGCGTCTGTGTGGTAATAATATTTGCTCTCAGCAAATAGGGACATTCATTTTTGGGATATGACAGTACAGTGTGTCACTTTTTTTTGAAGAAAGTACATATTTTGTAAAGCAAGTTTTTTTTAAAGATAACTCTGCGATCAGTCTAGATCTCTTGAGCTTATTTGAGAAGTTTGCTTTCCGTACTATTGCCGGCAGTCTCCCAATTAAAATGGCAGAAATGTCATATATTTTTTTTTTTGTTTATATTCTACTGTATGTTGATCTTTGACAATTTTGACCCAGGAAAAAGTCTTTATAAAATTTTAATGCCTCATATTTTGTTAGGTGAATACTCAACGCTTGTTCAGACCTTAGGCAGATATGTTAGCATTTTTATACTGTGTCATGAGTGAACCAGTTTAAAACTAATTACTGATAGTATAAACTATTGTTTGATATGTGCCCCGGTGGGATGTTAAACCATTCCCAAGTGCCTAGATTGTACTTAAGTGAATTTTTAATAGATACGTACATGATGAAAACTTTGAACAGTTAGAAAATATTTATAGCCTAGCATGCAATACCCCTTTATAGCTATTTTTAAGTATTCTAATGTTATGAATTTAAAGAAAGATTTCAGAAAAAAGATTTGCCCAAGGTAGAGCTCACTAGGGTTTTGTTGCTTTGTAATTTTTTCTGCTTCAAGATTTTTTTTTTATAACAATGTTTCTGCTTCAAGGGCTTAGTATGAGCAACACTTTTTGCTTCAAGACTTTGTAGTAGCAACATGTTTCTGCTTCAAGACTTTGTATGTAGCAACATTTTTTCTGCTTCAAGACTTAGTATGAGCAACATTTTTTCTCTTCAAGATTAGTAGTACAACATTTTTTCTGCTTCAAGACTTAGTATTAGCAACACTGTTTCTGCTTCAAAAACTTGTAGTACAACATTGTTTTGCTTAAGATTAGTAGTACAAATTTTTTGCTTCAAAACTTGTGGTAGTAACATTTTTTTGCTAAAAAACAGTTTTTAGTAAAATTGTTTTTTCCTGAACGAGTGAAAGTTCATTTTTTTTCCCCCGTAGAATGAAAAGCTGAAAAATGTAAGAAGCTTAAGGATATTCGGAGAAATGTTAAATGAGGAAAGAGCACAGTCAATTAGGGGGATCGACGGATAAGAGTGATTTACGAAAATTCAGGTTTTTTGCAATTCCTTCACAACTGAGAGAAAGAGTATTTAAAAAAAAAATCTGATGTGTTCCAGTCAAGAGGAAGACGAGGCTTCTGATGATGTTCATTAATTGTGATGATAATTGCTTAAATGCGTTGGTAATTTTTTAACAGTGGTGAAAATATTTTATTTGCCGTTGAAATCTACTAATTTTTTACTGCAATTCTAAAATTTAATGATATTATTTAATTGTGGTGGGAATGCCTGACGAGTGGTGTTGGCTGGCTGTTTCAGGGGATTTGGGCCCCCACCCTGTCACTTAATAATTAAATAATTTGCTCATTCACTTGCTTTCTCTCTCTCTCCCCTCTCTCTCTCTCTTCTCTCTCTCCTCTCTTTTCTCTCTCTCCCCTCTCTCTCTCTCTCTCTCCTCTTCTCTCTCTCCCCCTTCTCTCATCTCCTCTCTCCTCCTCTCCCCTCTTTTCTCTCTTTTCTCTCTCTCTTCTCTCTCTCTCTCTTTTCTCTCTTCCCCTCCCCTTTCTCTCTCTCTCCCCTCTCTCTCCCCCTCTCCTCTTTTCCCACTTCACAAACACTGCTGACTTCTCTGAATAGCAGCTACAAACATAAATTTTCTCTAAAGCCCTCTTTTGCATCTTCTAACGTCCTCTGCGAACATATGAGGCGAGGTCAGATGACTCCCTCTTGGTTCAGAATCACACCATTTAAGAGGAAGATCTCAGTCAAACAGGACCACAATAAATGTCATTTTCTCATAAATTATAAACTGAATAAAAAAAATGTCATCTTCGTATATAGTGCTACATTAAGTGGGCTGAAGAAACTTTCATATTAGTTTTTATGATGTGAAGCTTAACCTTTTTATTACATGGTGGACCCGTAAGCCAGCGAAAAGTTACGGCCGATGATTTGAAGCTCCACAGAATGGGCCATATGACTACGACCCGCTCTGGAGAAAATTTTCCCCATGTCTTCTTTCAAAAAAAAAAAAAGTTCCATCAGCACTACCAAAGAAAATCACGATTATCAGAGAAAGCATATAGGATACGACTTGACTTTTCTGCAGTATGGACCACAGAGCAGATAGTTTCATCTGCAGTTGGGTGTAGGACGAAGTTAAGGCGCTAGGTTAAAGGGTGAATGTACACAGAAGCTTGAGCCGGGTTACTGCTTGCTTTATGGCGGTCGTTTAGGTGTGTGAACTCCAGCCTTAAATCTCAGAAAGAGAAGAGAGAGGAAGAGAAGAGTGGGTGATGAGGAAAAGGAGAGAGAGGAGAGGAGAGAGAGAGGAGGGGAGAGAGAGAGAGGAGAGGAGAGAAAAGAAGAGAAAAAGGGGGAAAAACGACCTGAAGGGCATTCTGTTTCACTCCTTCCTGTCTTCTAAGTAATGTCCACGAGTGGTGACAGTGCTAACGAGCTTAAAGAGAGGATTTTGTGTTCATCCAGATTCATCTCGAACCATCAAAAGTATCCCGAATCCTCGGTAAAACAACCCCAACCCCTGATAAATAAAGCAGCAGTATGTAAGGAAGGAGAATAAAGGGAAAAAGGGGAACAAAGGATGATGGATGATGATGATGATGATGATAATTGATGGTGGGAGAGGCAGAATGGAATTCCAGGGGGAAAGGGAAGACGTTTGCCTAGCATGCAAGCCCTTTTCCGAGAGAGGACCTTGATGCTAGTGAGGGACCCTTGATGCTAGTGAGGGACTCTTGATGCTAGTGAGGACTCTTGATGCTAGTGAGGGACTCTTGATGCTAGTGAGGGACTCTTGATGCTAGTGAGGGACTCTTGATGCTAGTGAGGGACTCTTGATGCTAGAGAGGGTGCTGATGTTAGCGAGGACTCTTGATGCAAGTGAGGGACCCTTGATGCTTGTGAGGGACTCTTGATGCCAGTGAGGGACTCTTGATGCTAGTGAGGGACCTTGATGCTAGGAGAGCCCCTTGGTGCTAGTGAGGGACTCTTGATGCTAGTGAGGGACTCTTGATGCTAGTGAGGGACTCTTGATGCTAGTGAGAGACCCTTGATGCTAGTGAGGGACTCTTGATGCTAGTGAGGGACTCTTGATGCTAGTGAGGGACTCTTGATGCTAATGAGGGACTCTTTACGCTATTGAGGGACCCTTGATGCTAGTGAGGGACTCTTGATGCTAGTGAGAGCTCTTGATGATAGTGAGGGACTCTTGATGCAAGTACTCCCCTAGTTGTACTCACCCTAGTTGGGGTTTTGCAGGGGTCGAGTCCAAGCTCCTGGCCCTGCCTCTCACTGGTCGCTACTAGGTCACCTTCCTGAACCGTGAACTTTATCAACCTCTGCTTAAAACTATGTGTGGATCCTGCCCCCACTACATCGCATCCCAAACTATTCCACTTCCTGACTACTCTGTGCCCTGAAGAAATACTTTCTAACATCCCTGTGATTCTTTTTGTGTCTTCAACTTCAACTGTGTCCCCTTGTTGCTGCGTTCCATCTCTGGAACATTCTGTCTTTGTCCACCCTTATCAATTCCTTTCAGTATTTTGTAAAGTCGTTATCATGTCCCCTCTATCTCTCCTGTCCTCCATGTCGTCAGGTCAATTTCCCTTAACCTCTCCTCGTAGGACATACCCCTTAGCTCTGGGACTAGTCTTGTTGCAAGCCTTTGTACTTTCTTAGTTTCTTTACGTGCTTGGCTAGGGGTGGGTTCCAAACTGGTGCCGCATACTCCAATATGGGCCCAACGTACAACGGTGTACAGGCTTCTGAACGATTCCTTATTAAGATGTCAAAAATGCTGTTCTGAGGTTTGCTAGGCGCCCTATGCTGCAGCAGTTATTTGGTTGATGTGCGCTTCAGGAGATATGCCTGGTGTTATACTCACCCAAGATCTTTTTCCTTGAGTGAGGGTTGTAGTCTCTGGCCCCCTAGACTGTACTCCGTCTGCGGTTTTTTCTTTGCCCTTCCCCAATCTTCATGACTTTGCACTTGGGGTTGAACTCCAGGAGCCAATTGCTGGACCAGGTCTGCAGCCTGTCCAGATCCCCTTTTTAGTTCTGCCTGGTCTTTAATCGAATGAATTCTTCTCATCAACTTCACGTCATCTGCAAACAGGGACACTTCGGAGTCTATTTTCCCTTTCCCTCATATCGTTCACAAATACAGAAACAGCAATGGTCCTAGGACTGACCCCTGTGGGACCCTTGGTCACAGGCGCCCACTCTGACACCTCACCACGTACCATGACTCGCTGCTGTCTTCCTGACAAGTATTCCCTGATCCATTTGTGCCTTCCCTGTTATCCCTGCTTGGTCCTCCAGTTTTTGCACTAATCTCTTGTGTGGAACTGTGTCAAACGCCTTCTTGCAGTCCAAGAAAATGCAATCCACCCAACCCTCTCTCTTGTCTTACTGCTGTCACCATGTCATAGAACTCCAGTAGGTTTGTGGCACAGGATTTCCCGTCCCCGAAACCATGTTGGCTGCTGTTGATGAGATCATTCCCTTCTAGATGTTCACCACTCTTCTGATAATCTTCTCCATGACTTTGCGTACTATACATGTCAGTGACACTGGTCTGTAGTTTAGTGCTTCATGTCTGTCTCCTTTTTTAAAGACTGGGAATACATTTGTTGTCTTCCCTGCCTCAGGCAATCTCCCTGTTTCGATAGATGTATTGAACATTGTTGTTAGGGGTACACATAGCACCTCTGCTCCCTCTCTCAGGACTCATGGAGAGATATCATCTAGCCTCATTGCCTTTGAGGTATCTAGCTCACTCAGAAGCCTCTTCACTTCTTCCTCGGTTGTGTGTACTGTGTCCAGCACTTGGTGGTGTACCCCACCTCTCCGTCTTTCTGGAGCCTCTTCTGTCTCCTCTGAGAACACTTCTTTGAATCTCTTGTTTAGTTCCTCACATACTTCACGGTCATTTCTTGTTGTATCTCCTCGTTCCTTCCTTAGCCTGATTACCTGGTCCTTGACTTTTGTTTTCCTCCTGATGTGGCTGTATAACAGTTTCAGGTCAGATTTGGCTTTTGCCGCTAAGTCGTTTTCATATTGTCGTTGGGCCTCCCTTCTTATCTGTGCATATTCATTTCTGGCTCTACGACTGCTCTCCTTATTCTCCTGGGTCATTTGCCTTCTATATTTCTTCCATTCCCTAGCACACTTGGTTTTTGCCTCCTTGCACCTTTGGGTGAACCATGGGTTCATCCTGGCTTTTTCATTATTCCTGTTACCCTTGGGTACAAACCTCTCCTCTGCCTCCTTGCACATTGTTGTTACATATTCCATCATCTCATTAACTAGCTTCCTTGCCAGTTTTCTGTCCCACTGAACCCCATTCAGGAAGTTCCTCATTCCCGTGTAGTCCCCTTTCTTGTAGTTTGGCTTCATTCGGCTTGGCCTTCCTGCCTCCCCCTCCACTTGTAGCTCTACCGTGTATTCGAAGCTTAAAACCACATGATCGCTGGCCCCAAGGGGTCTTTCATATGTGATGTCCTCAATATCTGCCCTACTCAAGGTGAATACTAGGTCCAGTCTTGCTGGTTCATCCCCTTCTCTCTCTCTTGTAGTGCCCCTTACGTGTTGGTACATGAAGTTTTCCAGTACCACCTCCATCATCTTAGCCCTCCATGTATCTTGGCCCCCATGTGGCTCCAAGTTCTCCCAATCGATTTCCTTCTTGTATAAGTCACCCATGATCAGGAGCTTTGCCCTGCATGCATGAGCTCTTCTGGCCACTGCAGCCAGTGTGTCAACCATCGCTCTATTGCTTTCATCATACTCTTGCCTTGGCCTCCTGCTGTTCTCTGGTGGGCCATACATCACTGCAATTACCACTTTGGGATCTCCAGAGTTAAGCGTTCCCGCTATGTAATCGCTTGCTTCTTCGCTGTCTCCTCTCTCCAGCTCATCAAAATTCAATTGGTTTTTGATCAGCAGTGCCACTCCTCCACCCCCCCCCCCCTGTTCAGTCTGTCTTTCCTCAGGATCTGGTATCCCGTTGGAAAGATGGCAACTGTTATCATACCTGTAAGCTTGGATTCTGTGAGAGCTATGATGTCTGGTGATGCCTCTTCGACTCTTTCTTGCCACTCCTCCCACTTATTTGTTATTCCATCAGCGGTTGTGTACCATACCTTCAGTTTCCTCTCCAACACTGTGGTTTGGGGGGCCTGTGAGAGTGTGGGACCTGGTAGCGTACTGTGGGATTCTATAGCTGGGTGTTGGGTGGAAGCTGTGAGTATGGATTGTAGTTTGTGTTGGGATGGTGTGATAGGTTGTAGGGTTCTGAGGATGGTTCTGTGTACTCACCTATTTGTACTCATATATTTGTGGTTGCAGGGGTCGATTCATAGCTCCTGGCCCCGCCTCTTCGCTGATTGCTACTAGGTCTTCTCTCTCCCTGCCCCATGAGCTTTATCATACCTCGCCTTAAAACTATGTATGGTTCCCGCCTCCACTACGTCACTTTCTAGGCTATTCCACGGCATGACTACTCTATGACTGAAGAAATACTTCCTAACTTCCCTTTGATTCATCTGAGTCTTCAGCTTCCAATTGTGACCTCTTGTGTCTGTGTCCTTCTATGGAACATCCCGTCTTTGTCCACCTTGTCTATTCCGTGCAGTATTTTGTATGTCGTTATCATGTCTCCCCTGACCCTCCTGTCCTCCAGTGTCGTCAGGCCGATTTCCATCAACCTTTCTTCGTAGGACAATCCCCTTAGCTCTGGGACTAGTTTTGTTGCAAACCTTTGCACTTTCTCTAATTTCTTGACAAGGTGTGGATTCCAAACTGATGCTGCATACCTGAGTATGGGCCTGAAGTAAATGGTGTACAGAGTCTTGAACGAATCCTTACTGAGGTATCGGAACGCTATCCGTAGGTTTGCCAGGCGCCCGTATGCTGCAGCATATGGGCGCCAGAGACTGCTGATGTTAGAGAGGGATTCTTGATGCTGGTGAGGGACCCTTGATGCTAGTGAGGGATTTTTTATGTTAGTGAGAGACTCTTGATGCCAGTGAGAGACTTTTGTCTAAAAT
>NW_026506288.1:0-28898 GCF_026875155.1 Cherax quadricarinatus
CGAGAAGAACGCATATGAAGCTGAGAGGATAACGGGAAAGGAAAGGAGAATGAATTATGCTAAGGTCATATCAGCCCCAAAAAGGGCCAGGGAGTAAAAGGGGGAAGGGCAGCGGGTGCAGATGGAAGGGGGATGGGTTTAATGCTTAGGCAAAACCATGACCAAGAGCCACTAAAAAAAAAATAAAGGGAGAAAATGCCATAACAGACAGGAACCAGAGTCACAAGGGAGAGGCAATGGGAGGGGACGGGCAAAATCAGTGTTTATCCATGGGCTTGGGCAGAGAGGGGAAAAGACCACACTGAAAGACGGCAGGAGAAAGAAAGGAGTTTGGGGAAAATCACACTGAAATGGGGGAAAGACAGGAAAACAGTTTGTAAATTTTCAGAGAATAGGGGGTTACGTGAAGGGAAAAACCCCGACCAATCAAGCTATTCTCAGAGAGAAACAGTGAGGAACGGACCCTCCAAGAGAAACGAAGGTTGAAAAATCGGAAGAGTACAAAGGGTTCCTAGACAGAGAACACACGAGGGAGAGGAAAAAAAAAACGAAAGGAATGGGAAAAAAAAAACAAGGTGGAACCAGCAGGGGTCAAAAGAGCAAAAGAAAAAACCAAGAGAAAGCACACACCAACATCCTCAGAACCCCAAAACCTACACCCCCATCCCAACAAAAACACAATCCATACCCACAGCTTCCACCCAACCCCCAATATAGAGTCCCCCAGATCTCCCCGGTCTCCCACCCCACAGGCCCCAAAACCAAGTATTGGAAAAGGAAACTGAAGGTATGGACACAAACGCAAATGGAATAAAAAAACAATGCGAGGAGGGGCAAAAAAGAGTCAAAAAGACATCACCGGACATATAGCCTCACAGAAACCAAGTTTACGGGTTGATAACAGATGCCCATCTTTCCAATGGGATACCAAATCCGAGGAAAAAAACAGAAGGAACAGGGGGGGGGGTGGAGGGTGGCACTGCTGACAAACACCCATGGAATTTTGTTAGCGGAGAGAGGAGACAACGAGAAGAAGGATTACACACGGGAAGCTTTACTTGGGGGGCCCAAGGGGGCAATTGCAGTGATGTATAACCCACCCCAGAAAAGCAGGAACCAGGGCATGAGTATGACGAGAGCAATGAGCAATGGTTGACACAGGCTGCAGTGGCCAGAAAGGGATGCATGCAGGGCAAAGCCCTGATCATGGGCGACTTAAACCAAAGGAGATCGACGGGAAAACTTGGAGCCACATGGGGCCAAGAACATGGGGGCAAGATAAGGAGGGGGTAGGAAAACTTTCATGTACCAACACAAAAAGGGACCTACAAGAGAGAGAGGAGAGGATACCCGCAGACGGGACTTGTATTCCCCTTGAGTAGAAGAAAAATTTGAGGCAACATACGAAAACCCCCTTGGGGCCAGCGATATGTGGTTTTGGCTTCGAATACTCGGGAAGCTACAAGTGGAGGGGGAAGCGGGAAGGCCAGGACAAATAAAACCCAAAACTAAAAAAAGGGGGGACTACACGGAATGAGGAACTCCTGAATAGGTCAGGGGACAGAAACTCAGGGAAGCCATTTAAAATGGAGATGGAATAGTGCAAAATGTGAAAGGGGACGCTGAAGAGGGGTTTGTACCCGGGGGAAACAGAAAATGAAAAAACCCGGGATGACCCAGGTTCACCCAAAGGTGAAAGGGAGGCAAAAACCCAAAGTGGCAGGAATGGAAAAATATAGAAGGCAAAGGACCCGGGAAAATAAGGAGAGCAGTCGTAGACCCAAAAAACGAATATGCACTGAAAAAAGGGGGGTTCCACGACAAATAAAAACGACATGCACAAAAACCAAAAACTGACCTAAAGCTGTTATCAGCCACACGGAGAAAAACAACAGTAAAGCACCGGTAAAATCACTAAAGGGAAAGGGGAAAGGGGAAAAAGACAAAAAGAAATGACCGTGAAGTATGGAGGAACCAAAAAGATTCAAAAAAAGTGTAGACAGAGGGAAAAAGGGGCCCAGAGGGGCGGAAAGGGTGGAAAATCCAGGTGCTGGACCACGGTACACACAACCGAGGAAAAAGTGAAAGAGGATTCTGAGTGAGCTAGATCCCCAAAGACAATGGGGCCAGATAACATTCTCCAGGGCCCTGGAGAGGGAGCAAGGCGCTATGTGTACCCCTAACAAAAATTCAAACATCTATCAAAATGGGGGAATTCCCGAGCAAGAAGACACAAATTAGCCCCCTTTTTTAAAAAAGGAACAGACAGAAGCAAAAACTAAAACCCTGTGTCACTGACATGTATGTAGCAAAGTCTGGAAAATTTGTAAAGTAAAAGGACACAAGTGCAACAATGGACATTTATTGTGGCACTTTTTGCCTCCAGGGTTTTATCAAGCCATGCTTGATAAAGCTCCGGAGAGCAAAACGTTGCCACAATAAATGCACATTAGTTGCATTGTTTTCCTTTTATTTTACATTTTGTCGGAAATTTCTACCAACTTTATTAAGGGAAAATTGTCAGGGAAGAGTGGGGAACACCTAAAAAGGAATGATTCTAAACAGCACCCAAACAGGTTTAGGGACAGGAAATCCTGGTCCAAAACCTACTGGAGTTCTATGACAAGGGACAGCAGTAAACAAGAGAGAGGGGGGGTTGGGGGGTTGCTTTTTCTTGGACAGCAAAAGGGCGATTGACACAGTACCACACAAAATTTATGCAAAAACGGAGGACCAAGCGGGATAACGGGGAAGGCACTACAAGGGATCAGGGCATTTCCGGCGCAGGGTAATGGTACGTGCAGGTTCCAGTTGGCACTGTACCACGGGGCCCCATGGGGGGCCAGTCCTGGGAAAATTCTTTTTTCTGGTATTTGTGAACACAGAAAAAATAAAACCGAGGTTCACTTTTTGCAGATGACATGAAGTTGATGAGAAAAATTTTCATTCGATCGAAGACCAGGCAGAACTACAAAGGGACTGGACAGGTTCAGAGGCCACTTTGGGCTCCTGGAGTTCAATCCCACCAAGTGCAAAGTCATGAAGATTGGGGGACGGCAAAGAAGACCCAGAAGGAGTACATCTAGGGGGCCAAGACTACAAACCTCACCAAGGAAAAAGATTTTTGGGGGGAGTATAAACACCAGGCACATCCCTGAAGTGACATCAACCAAAAACTTCTGCGCATTGGGCCCGGGCAAACCTCAGAACAGCTTTTCCGAATTTTTAATAAGGAGTGTTCAGGGCCCCTGCACCGTGACTTTAGGCCATTTTGGAGTGGGGCCCCAGTTTGGAACCCCACCTACCCAAAGCATGTAAAAAAAACTAGAAAAAGTGAAAAGGGTTTGCCACAAGAGTGTCCCAGAGCTAAGAGGTTTGCCCTACGAGAAGGTTAAGGGAAATAAACCTGACGACACTGGAGGACAGGGGATAGGGAGGACTGAAACGACTTACAAAAACTGAGAGGAATTGAAAAGGGGGGCAAAGACAGGATTTTCCAGAGCTGGACACAGCAATAGGGGAACATTTGGGAAGTGAAACACAGATAATCAAAGGAGTTAGGAATATTTCTTCACCCACAGAGTGCAAAAAAAGGGAAAAATTTTTGGGGGAAGGGAAATTTAGTGGAGCGGATAAACTAGCTTTAAGCAGGGGACATAAAGTTTGGGTTCAGGGGGAGTACCTAGTGGCACCAGTAAGAGGCGGGGCCCGGGATTTGGGAGTCAATCCCTCAACCTCAACTGGGTGAGTACAACTAGGTAGAAAACCCCACACACAACACACACACATAATGCGTGGGGTTTTTGAAAATAAGGCGACTCAAGCCAGGGAAAAGAGATATTATAGAGGGGCAAAAAATACAGTATAAAAAAAATTAGAGAGCTAGTAACTACAGTGCTACAGGAAGTTAGGGGAAAAAATTCCGAGAACAAAAGCTATTCAACTACTGGGCCCCGGAGGAAACGTTACCCCATCCACCGCACGTAAATTTTCACCTAGTTTGAGTTCATGGGTCAACAGTACCATCTTAGCGGAAATTGGGGCATCTCCTCGAGCTATCAGAATTGGAAAAAGCAGCAATTATTTGGCTTTTAAATAAATTTATTGGGGTGGGGAGAGTTAAGCTTTAATAAAGGGGTAGCGGCACACACACAAATTGAACGAAATTTTTAAGCACACAAGACAGAACATGGGAACCAAGAACGGTACATATGAAATACATATGTAGACTACGTGGAAATAAGGACTGCTTAAAAAAATACACGCATACACACACACACCAGGTGAGTACGGACCCTGCTGTTAGGCACTTGAATAGCTGTGCATGCACGCACACCACACAACATACACACACACCACACAAAGGATTTCACCCCTTAAATGTAATTGCCCTCAAACCCCCCTTCTCTACCCCGTCCCCCCCCCCTCTCTTCCTCTCTTCCCCCTCCCCCTCTCTCTTCCTCTCCCCCTCTCTTTTCCCTCTCTCTCTTTCCCCCTCATCTTTCCCCTCTCTTTCCTCTCTCTCTCCTCTCCCTTTTCCTCTCTTCCCTCTCTTTTCCCCCCTCTCTCTTCCCTCTCTCTCTCTTCCTCTCTCTTTTCCTCTCTTCCCCTCTTTTTCCCCCTCTCTTTTCCCTCTCTCCTCTCTCCTCTCTCTCTTTTTTCCTCCTCTCTTCCCCTTCCTTCCCTCTCTCTCCTTTTCCTCTCTTCCCTCTCTTTTCCCTCCCCCCCGCTCTCCCCCTTTTCCTTCTCTCTCCTTCCTCTCTTTTCTCTCTCCCTCCCTTTTTTTTTTTTTTTTTTTTTACACAGGTTTGAGGGGGTTAAGGCCCCCCTAGCTTTATTGACATATTTACGGGTAAGGTTTCCCTAACTTATTGGAAAGCAAGAGCTGTTCCCAACATCAGCTCATTTAAAGCATTTTATTCTTATGAACATACAAGTGGGGAAACGGGATGAATTTGGAGCAATCTCGGGGCCCAGCATTTTCATTTGATCAACTGATTTATCTCGTTGACACATTAGCTGTACGAAGTGTTCCAACTCGGGGGTCACCCGATATGCAGATCCAAATGGAGTATGTTTGGGAGAAGGTACAGCAGAGTGAATTTTGCTGCTTTCCCCCGCTTGTGGCAAAAAAATTGTTTCACGCTTCCCGAAGTGGATCAAGTTGGATTTTGAAAATATTGGCCTTGTACATAACAGAAGGCCATCAACATCCCCCTATGTTAAAGGGCCCGCTGAAATGACAGATTACCGGGATGGGTCCGGCGAGAGATGAGACATCTTTTGCTCTTCTCACTTGTCAAGCATCGCAGATGAGAGGGGGGGGGCAGTAAACCAAAAAGGGACATACTCGGGTGTAAGCATACTTGTGCCTTGTACAGGATCTTGCAACCCCTACTGTCAAGGAGAGGGAGAACGGCGAAGTCTGTAAGTTTCCCCGGGCTCCCTCTCCCCTCTCTCTCTCTTCTCTCATTTTTCCCTTCTCACTCTCCCCCTCCTCTATCTCTTTCTCCCTTTCCCTGTCGCCCCCTCTCTCTCCTCCTTTCACAAAAAAAAAGGGTTGAGACTCGCGGGAAAACAGGGATCAAGACAGTGGTACTGGAAGGGGGGAAGGAGGAGGAGCATGGGGAAGGATGGAGCAAGAATGAGAGGAAATTAGGAGAGCTTTCTGAAAAAATGGAGAAACAGCTCTCGTAAAATGGGAAAAAGGGGTTGGGAAAAGGGGGACGAGGAATTAGGGGCCAAGCGAAACTGCAGTAGCCCGGGGAAGGGGCCCAGAATTGAGTAAACAGGTGAAGCAAGTCTCAAGGGCAGTGACCAAGAAAACACCATTGAAGCTAGAGGCGAACAGGAAGGAAGGAGATATGAAAAAATGCAAGGTCATTAAACCTGCAAAGAAGGGCCCGGGGGGTGAAAGGGAGGGGCGCTGGGTGCAGTGGAGAGGGGGATAGGTCGAATGCTTAGGCACAAATATGCACCAAGAGCCACTGGAAAAATCAAGGGAGAAAAAAGACCACAAAAGACAGGAACCATCACAGACGGAGAGGGAATGGAAAAGGAAAGGGGGAAAATCTGTTCATCCAGGGGTTCGGGGGAGGAGGGAAAAACCACTTTGAAAGCGGCAGGAAGAAAGAAAGGAGATTGAGAAAAACACACTGAAAAAGGGGAGAAGCATGGGAAAAGATTGTAAATTTTCAAGAAAGAGGGTGTTGAAAGGGGGGAAAACCCACCGTTTAAGCGATTCCAAGGGCAGAAACAGTGAGGAAAGGATCCCCAAAGGGAAACCACGGTTTTAAAAACTGGAGAGACAAGAAAGGGGTTCCCAGACAAGACAGAACAAAAACAGAGTGCGGGGCTGAGGGAGGGACAAAAAAACGAAAAGGAGCCAAGGTGAACCAGCAAGGTCAGTCAGAGCAGCAAGCAGCAAGGGGAACACGCACAAACTATCCTCAGAACCCCCAACACCACCCTCCCAACAACACCACAAACCAACCTGAGCTTCCACCCAACCCCAAACCCAAAATCCCCCGTTGAGACCAGTTCCCCCCCCCCCCAAGGCCCCCCAAAAACCCCGGTCGGAAAAAAAATGAAGGTATGGGACAAAAACGCTGATGGATAACAACAAAGGGGAGGAGGGCACGAAAGATCAAAAGGCATCACCGGGTCAACACTCACAGAAACCAAACTTACAGGTATGATAACGATGCCATTTCCATGGGGTACCAGATCTGAGGAAAGACAGAAGGGACAAGGGGGTGGGGATGGGACTGCTGATTAAACTCGAGGAATTTTTTATGAGCTGAGAAGGGGACAGCGGGGAAGAAAGTGATTACATAGCGGGAACGCTTCACTCTGGAGGGCCCAAGGTGGGAATTTGCAGTGAAGAAAAAACCCACCCCAAAAACAGCAGGAGGGGCAGGGGAAGAGTATGACAGAGCAAAAAGCGATGGGTTTAACACTGGCTGCATGGCCAAAGACTCATGCAGCGGGCAAAGCTCCCGACGGGCAAATTTAACCACAAAGGATCGACTGGGAAACTTGGGGCCACAAGGGGCCAAAATAAGGAGGGCTAAGAGATGGAGGTGGTATGGAAAAAATTCATGTACCAAACGTAAGGGACACTACAAGAGAAGAGGAGAGGAGAACCAGCAAAACTGGACTTATATTTACCTGAGTAGTGCAGATATTGAGACCCACAATGAAAAAACCCCTTGGGGGCCCGCGATATGTGGTTTTGAGCTTCGAAAACACGTACAGCACAAGGGAGGGGGAACAGGAAGGGCCCGACAAATGAAACCTAAACAGAAAAAAAGGGCAACGGAATGAGAACTTCCTGAATGAGGTTCAGGGGACAGAGAAATGGAGAGAAACCAGTTAATTAGAGAGGAAAAATTAGCAACAATGTGCAAGGAGGGGAGGAGAGGTAATACCCCGGGAAAAAGAAAAAGCCAGGTGAGCCCATGGTTCACCCCAAAATGCAAGGAGGGAAAAACCAATGTGCTAGGGAATGGGAGAAATATAAAAGGGAAAGGACCCCGGAGAAAAAAAGGGGAGCGTCGTAAGCCCGAAATGAATATGCACAAAAAGGGAAGGGGGGCCAACGACAAATGAAAACGACATAGCAGCGAAAACCAAATCCCGACCTGGCTGTTATACAGCCAACAGGAGGAAAACAAAATCAATGCCCCGGTAATCAGGCTAAGGAAGGAAGGAGGGGAGACAACAAGAAAAGACCGGAAGAAATTTTAGGAACTCAACAAAGATTTAAAAAAGTGTTCACGAGGAGGCAGAAAGGAGCTCCAGAAAGACGGGGAGGTGGGGGAAACCCCTTGGTGCTGGACACAGTACACAAAACCCAGGAAAAAGTGAAAAGGGTTTTTGAGCGAGTAGATAAACCCCAAAGGGGAATGGGGCCCAAAAACACTCTTCTGGTCCTGAGAGAGGGGGCGGAGGGGCTATGGTACCCCTATCAACAATATTCAATAATCATCGAAACTGAGTTGCCCGACATGGAAACAGCAAATTTAGTCCCAAACTTTTAAAAAAAGGGACAGACATGAAGCACTAAACTACAGACCATGTCATGACATGATATATGCAAAGTCAGGAAAGACTGCCCGGAAAGAGTGGTGGAACACATGAAAGGAAGACTCATCAACAGCAGCCAACAGGTTTCGGGACAGGAATCCTGTGTCATAAAACTACGGGGTTCTATGACAAGGGACAGCAGTAAGACAAGAGAGAGAGGGTGGGGGGATTGCATTTTCTTTGGGCTGCAAAAACGTTTGAAACAGTACCACCAAGGATTTTGTGCAAAAACTGGAGACCAAACAGGGAAACAGGAAAGGGATTAAAAGGATCAGGAATACTTGTCAGAAGACAGCATACTTGGGAAGGTGTCAGAGTGGGTACCGTGACCAGCGGGGTCCACAGGGGTCAGTCCCAGGACCCCGTGCTGTTTCTGGTATTTGTGAAAGACATGACGGAACTAATAACTCAAAAGGGGTCAAATGTTTGCAGATACGTGAAGTTGATGAAAAAGAATTCATTCGATCGAAGACCCGGGAGAACTGCAAAGGATCTGGGCAAGCTGCATACCTGGTCCAGCAATTGACTCCTGGAGTTCAAACCCCCCAAGTGCAAAGTCATGAAGATTTGGGGACGGGCAAAAAAGACCAAGAAGGGGTACATCTAGGGGGCCGAACTCAAACCCATCAAGAAAAAGACTGGGGAGTATAACACCAGGCACATCTCCCGAAGAGCACATCAACCCAAAAAACTGCTGCAGGATATGGGCGCCTAGCAACCCCCAGAACAGATTCCGACACTTAATAAGGGAACGGTTAGGACCCGTACCCGTGTACTTGGCCCATATTTAAGTAATGGGAGCAGTTTGGAACCCACACCTATCCAACATGTAAAGAATAGGAAAGTGTAAAAGGGTTTTCAAAAGACAGTCCCCCAAGCTAAGAGGTAGTCCTACGAGGGGGAGGTTAAGGAAACAACCTGGCACACGGGGGGCAGGAGAGATAGAAGGGGCGATAACGCTTACAAAATACGAGAGGA
This sequence comes from Cherax quadricarinatus, assembly GCF_026875155.1. NCBI lineage: Eukaryota > Metazoa > Arthropoda > Malacostraca > Decapoda > Parastacidae > Cherax > Cherax quadricarinatus. Next base: position 9,067 of record NW_026506288.1, read on the forward strand.
ATTTCAAGGGGGACAAAGACAGGATTTCCAGATAGGGCGCAACAACACGGGGCACAGTTGGAAACTGAAGAAACAGATGAATCACAGGGATGTTAGAAGTATTTCTTCAGCCACAGAGTAGTCAGGGAAAAGAATAGCTTTTGGGAAACGATGTAGTGGGGGCAGGATACATAATAGCTTTAACAGAGTACGATAAAGCTCATGGTTTAAGGAAAAGACCCCAGTGCCGACCATGAAGAGGCGGGGCCAGGAGCTTTGGGCTCACCCTGGCCCAACAGGTTAGTAGGTGAGTACACCCCGTCAGTTCAGACATTGAGGAATACGTATGAAGTCCCCTAGGGCTAGCGACCGTGGTTCTTGCTTTGAATACAAAATAGAGTTCAGTGTAGAGAGCAAAGATGCAACTTCCCACCCCGGATACCGATCTGAGGGAAAAAGAATTTGGGAAGGGGAGGGCAGGTTGCTCTGCTCGTAAAAAAAAGATGAAATTTGAGAAAATGGGAGGCATAGACGAGACACGAGAAAAGGACTACATAGTGGGTACACTTCAGTCTGGGGAGCACAAGGTGGTCATTGCAGTGATGTATAAATCCACCACAGAACTGCAGGAGGCCAAAAGAGGAATATGAAGAGAGCAACAGAGCAATGGTGTACACACTTGCTGAGGTGGCAAGAAGAGCTCACTCCAGCAGAGCAAAGTTGCTGGTTATGTGTGATTTCAACCACAGGGAGATTGACTGGGAAAACCTGGAGCACATGGGGGTCCCGAAACATGGAGAGCCAAGATGTTGGAAGCGGTGCTGGAAAGCCTCATCACCAACATGTTAAGGACACTACCAGAGTGAGAGGGGAGGATTAACCAGCAAGATTGGACCTTGTGTTCACCCTGGGCAGTTCAGACATTGAGGACATCACATATGAGAGCCACGTAGGAGCTAGTGACCACGTGGTTCTCTGCTTTGAATACATAGTAGAGTTGCAAGTGGAGAAAGTAACAGAGTTGAATGGGAAAAACCAGACTATAAAAGAGGGGACTACACAGGTTTGAGAACTTCCTGCAGGAGGTTCCGTGGGACAGAGAACTGGCAGGAAAGCCAGTAAATGAAATGATGGAATATGTAACAACAAAATGCAGGAGGCAGTGGAAAGGTTTATTCCCAATACAACAGAAACAACGGGAAGACCAGAACGAGCCCCTGTTTACCCGACATTGTAAGGAGGCAAAAACAAAGTGCAACAGAAAATGGAAAAAGTACAGAATGCAGAGAACACGTGAAATAGGGAGATTAAGTCGCAGAGCCAGGAATGAGTATGCACAGGTAAGGAGGAGGCCCAGCGACATTATGAAAATAAACACAGCATCGAAAGTCAAGACTGACCCGAAACTGTTGTATCGCCACATCAGGAGGAAGACAACAGTCAAAGACCAGGTGATCAGACTGAGGACAGAAGGTGGAGAACTCACAAGAAATGATCAGAGGTATGTGAGGAGCTAAACAGAAGATTTAAGGAGTTTTTACAGTAGAGACAGGAGAGCTCTGGGAAGACAGCACAGAAGGGAACATCAAGTGGGAATATACCAACAAGTGTTGGATGACATACGAACAACCGAGGAGGAGGTGCAGAAGCTGCTAAGTGACCTTGATACCTCAAAGGCGATGTGACTGGACAACATCTCCCCGTGGGTCCTTAAAGAACGAGCAGAGATGCTGTGCGTGCCCATAACCACAATCTTCAACACATCCCTTGAAACTGGGCAACAACCTGAGAATTGGAAGACAACAAATGTAGTCCCCATATTTAAGAAAGGAAATAGAAACGAGGCACTAAACTAAAGACCTGTGTCTCTGACATGTATAGTATGCAAAGTTATGGAGAAGATTATCAGGAGGAGAGTGGTGGAACACCTGGAACAGAACAAGAATATAAATGAAAACCAGCATGGGTTCATGGAATGCAAATCCTGTGTCACAAACCTTCTGGAGTTTTATAAAAAGGTAACAGAAGTAAGACATGAGAGAGAGGGGTGAGTTGATCGCATTTTCCTGGACTGCAGGAAGGCCTTTGACACAGTTCCTCACAAGAGATTAGTGCAGAAGCTGGAGGATCAGGTGCATGTAACAGGGAGGGCTCTGCAATGGATCAGGGAATACCTGACAGGGAGGCAACAACGAGTCATGGTACGTGAAGAGGTATCACAGTGGGCGTCTGTGACAAGCAGGGTCCCACAAGGGTCAGTTCTAGGACCAGTGCTATTTTTGATATATGCGAACGACATGATGGAACAAATAGACTCTGAAGTGTCCCTATTTGCAGATGATGTGAAGCATATGAGAAGAATTAAATCGAATGAGGATGAGGAAGGACTGCAAAGAGACCTGGACAGGCTGGACACGTGGTCCAGAAACTGGTTTCTCGAATTCAACCCTGCCAATGCAAAGTCATGAAGATTGGGGAGGTGCAAGGAAGACCGCAGACAGAGTATAGGCTAGGTGGACAAAGACTACAGACCTCACTAAGGGAGAAAGATCTTGGGGTGACCATAACACCGAGCACGTCACCAGAGGCACACATCAACCAAATAACTGTAGCAGCATACAGGCGCCTGGCAAACCTGAGAATAGCAGTTTCCTATACCTTAATAAGAATCGTTCAAGACACATGTACACTGTGTATGTTAGGCCCCATACTGGAGTAGGCAGCGCCATCGGAACCTCACAACAGGTTTCCAAGCACTTCAATGAAGTTACAAAATCACAAAGTTTGCAACAAGGCTAGTTCTAGAGCTCGAGGGGAATCTCATACCGATGAAAGGTGAAGGAAATCAGACTAACGACACTGGTAGACAAAAGTGTCAGGGAGACATGATAACGAACATACAAATACTGTGGGAAATGAACAATATTACAGAGATAGGATGTTCAAGAGAGGGGACACAGAAAACAGGGGTCACAATTGAAGCTGAAGAATCAGACGAGTCACAGGGACGTTAGGAAGTATTTCATTACATCAAAGATTCATCAGGAAGTGACAAGCCTATCAGTGACGAGAGTTGAGGCAGAACCCTACATATTTTAGAAGAGTATGACAAACCAAAGCAATAGAGGAGAGGATGCTCGTACGATCAGTGAAGATGCTGGGTCCAGGACTGAGTCTCGACCGCCTGCAGCCACAATTAGGTGAGTACAATTAGTGATGTGAGTACACATACACAGAGACATGCACACACATGCACACAACACATAACCATACACATACACACACACACAAGCACACACACGCACATACACACACAACATATACAGCACACACATGCACACACACATTACCACACACACCACACACACACACAAACACACACACACACACACACACTACACACACACACACCGCACACACACAGCCCACAACCCGCAAGTTATCAAAGGTCACTTTTACCCTCGGTCCCTCTTTCCACTCCCTTTCCCATCTAATCCCATACTCAGCACACACCTTCCTGCTTCTAAGGGTCATTGCATCTTCTCTTCCCCTCCCCCTCCCTCCTTTAACCCATCCGCTCTCTCCCACACATCAAACCACACATAGCACAAGCACACTTGCACAAGCACATATACACTTGACACCAAACACATAACTTTCCCCCTTCCGCCTTATCCACCTCTCCCCTTCCCCTAACTACCCTCCCCCTCACCCTAGCCACCCTACCCCACCCCACACCATCTAAACCCCTCCCCCTAACATCGAACCCCTCCCCCAACTACCTCACCCCTCCAGTAAACCTATCCTCGACCTCCCCCATAACCATCTATCCCCACTCCCATTCTAACCATCTATTCCCCCCCTTCCTTCTGTGGAGGTCAAGGGGGAACGCTATAACTGAGATAAGAACAAGGGCCCGAAGGTACGAATCTGAAGGGAGACTGGGAGTAGCAGAGAGCTCAAAAAAAGGGAGAAGATCGGAAGGTAAGGCTATATTACGTGCAAGGAATGGAGGAGAGGTAGCACAGAATGCAGAAGGTGGAAGCAACAACTCCACAGCAGCAGAAAAACAGATACAGATAGATTAGAAGAGAGCTGAGACATCTGAAACACATAGAACAAAGATATTGACAGAAGTACATCAGCAATGGGCTACAACAAGACGACAGACAACGGGTCTGGAAGGGAAGCAACAGAACAAACTGAAACTGCATGCAGATTGAGGGTCCCTGTCAAAACCACATGGGGCCCAACAAAGACAGGGAAGCCACACTAGGGCTGAATGAGGGGATTGGAAAGAAATTGAAGTAGAACTATACATGTGCAGGACCACTTACAAGACACTCTGTGGGACTAGAACAGGTGAGCAGGAAAAGGACAAACAATGAGTCATAGGGGCCATGGCTAGGGAAGGACTGAAGGAAGAACCTCCATGGGAAGTTAACTAAAACATCTCAAGATGCAAAGTGGAGTCACAGTGAGTGGAAAGCGGGAAGATCAGTTTTTGTCTATGGGCTGAGATGAAGCTAAATTGGGAAACTTATGATGAAAGAAAGCAGGAGGAGAAAAAAGTGATATAAAGGTACATGAAAGGTGATAGTGCTAGGGGACATGCCCAGTGCAAATTTTTGGGTTGAATTGGGGGGGTTCACTAAGAAAAGAATCGGCCTCCTCAAAGTAATTTTCAAGGCAGAATCAACCGAGTCCATGTCTCTGCCTGGCGATATCATGGCTGAGAGGCAAAACAGATTCAGAGAGTTGTGTACCTCGAGTCGATCAAAAAAAGACAGAAAACACAGGCGAAGAGATCTTGAATAGAGAGAGTGCTAAAACGAAAGGAGAAATGGAGAAGGAAAGAAAAATGAGAACAGATAACCCAAGAACACGTGAAGGACAAGCTCACCCTCCCCAAAACACCTGCAGAAGACGACACCCCCGAAATGGCAACTAAACAATCCAACCAAGCTTCCGACACACGCACCCGCTCTGTTCCACCCTTCCACCCCCCGCACCACAGTTGTACAGTATTAGAACAGAAGTTGAAGGTTTGGAAACACAAATGGTGGAATGGATTCACGAATATACATGAAGAAATGCAAGAAAGAATCACTGAGAAGTTCCCCAGACATCATAGCATTACAGAAACATACTCACGGAGACAATAACAATGCAATCTTCCCAGCCAGGATATCAGATTCATGAGGAAAGATAAAAGGGCAGAGTGGGGAGGAGTGGGTGCTCTGCATCGTCAAAAACAATGGAAATTGAAAAATGGGAGGCATAGCGTAGAACGGAGAAAGAGTCACAGTCCTCTTTCCTCCCAGCCTGAAGGACACAAGTGGTCATTGCAGTGATGTATAATCCCCCACAGAACTGCAGGAGGCCAAGAGAGGAATATGAAGAGAGCAACAGAGCAATGGTGGACACACTTGCTGAGGTGGCAAGAAGAGCTCACTCCAGCAGAGCAAAGTTGCTGGTTATGGGTGATTTTAACCACAGGGAGATTAACTGGGAAAACCTGGAGCCACATGGGGGTCTCGAAACACGGAGAGCCAAGATGTTGGACGTGGTGCTGCAAAATCTCATGCACCAACATGTTAAGGACACTACCAGAGTGAGAGGGGAGGATGAACTAATCAGACTGCAGCATTAGGGTTAATATTAGTAGTTATATCCGGGATACCTTAGGGATATGTTTAAAAGACAATATTCAAAATAAAGTTGCTAGTAATGGCAAATCAATTTATCAACATACAAAGAGAGATAGTAGAGAGCAACGAGTGACTAGCTCCCTTAAGGTTTACTATACAAATAGTAGGAGTCTAAGAAATAAGATAAATGAGCTAAAATTACTAGCAAGTGTAGCTAATGTAGATATTGTTTGTATAACAGAGACCTGGTGCAACATGAAAGATAGAGAAATGCATTCTGAATGCAACATACAGGGTTATAAACTATTCCACACTGATAGGGTCAACAGGAAGGGTGGTGGTGTGGCGATGTATGTCAGAGAAAATTTAAATTGTCTTAGACATGATATAAGATTAGAAACATCGAACACAGAATCGGTTTGGCTTCAGTTTCTCGAGGGTGGTAACAAATTAATTTTGGGTGTGATTTATAGGCCCCCAAACCTTGATAGGGAGTGCAGTAAGCTGCTATGGGACGAAATTCATAAGGCATCTTGATATGAAAATGTTGTGATAATGGGAGATTTTAACTTTAGACAAATTGATTGGAACAATATGACAGGAAATCTTGAGTCTAGTGACTTTCTTGATAGGGTTCAGGATTGCTTTTTAGAACAGGTTTTAACAGAATCAACTAGAGGAAACAATCTGCTTGACTTGGTTCTTGCCAACAAAGATTCACTAATTAATAATCTTGAACATCAAAATGGTATACAATACCGACAGGTTGTTAGGTAAGACACATATGCAACAGTTAGACAACTTTATTCCGAAACGTTTCGCCTACACAGTAGGCTTCTTCAGTCGAATACAGAAAGTAGGCAGGAACAGTAGAGATGTGAAGACGATGTAATCAGTCCATCACCCTTAAAGTCGTAGAATTTGAGGTTGTCAGTCCCTCGGCCTGGAGAAGTTCAGTTCCTGACTTTGGAACTGAACTTCTCCAGGCCGAGGGACTGACAACCTCAAATTCTACGACTTTAAGGGTGATGGACTGATTACATCGTCTTCACATCTCTACTGTTCCTGCCTACTTTCTGTATTCGACTGAAGAAGCCTACTGTGTAGGCGAAACGTTTCGGAATAAAGTTGTCTAACTGTTGCATATGTGTCTTACCTAACAATTAATAATCTTGAGGTTAATGATGAGCTTGGGACAAGTGATCACAAATCACTTAGTTTCAATATATCATGGAATTACCCAGATAACTGCAATCAAATCTCTGTCCCAGATTCTCGCTTGGCCGACTTCATGTGACTGAATAATTACTTGGGTGGGTTAAATTGAGATGTCCTAACTATGGGTCAGGTAGGTGATCTTGGTTGCCAATTTTGACGTTTTTCAGAGCATAGTTCTAGCTGCCCAGACAACTTTTGTTCCGAGTAGGGAAATTAGATCTAACAAAAATGATCCAAATGGCATGAACAATAGATTAAAACATCTCATTGGTCAAAAGAGAGACATATATAGGCGTATCAAAAGAGGGGATGGGCAGTTAAGAAATCAATATTATTCAATTAAAGAGAGAAATAAAGAAAGGAATAAGAAAAGCAAAAAGATATTATTAGGCTATGGTCGCAAGGGATTCAAAGACTAACCCAAAAGGGTTCTTTCAGTATAACAGAAGTAAGATTAGGGACAAGACAGGCCCACTTAAGAGTAACTCTGGTCAGATCACTGACAGTGATAAGGATATGTGTGAAATTCTAAATACCTACTTCCTCTCAGTTTTACACCAGGAAAATACTAGCTATATTCCTGAAATAATAGATTATGTAGAACAGGATGATAATAAACTATGTACGATTGTGGTAACTAGTGACATGGTCCTCAGACAAATAGAGAAAACTAAAACCTAACAAATCCCCAGGTCTGTTGAACTGTTTGCAAGGGTGTTAAAGGAATGTAAAGAGGAACTTAGCATACCTTTGGCTAATCTTTTTAACATATCACTACAAATTTGGCATAGTGCCTGATAAGTGGAAAATGGCAAATGTAATACCTATTTAAAAGGGCAGGTGACGGGGCCTTTCGAACTATAGATCAATAAGCCTTACCTCCACAGGGGGGAAAATTTATGGAATCAATAATTGCCGAATCAATTCGTGCCATCTTGACAGGCACAGATTGATTATTGATTCTCAAACGGGTTTTACAAAGGGGCGTTCCTGTCTTAAGAATTTACTAACTTTTTTCACTAAGGTTTTTTGAGGAGGTAGATCATGGTTTAAAGAATATGATATTATGTATATGGACTTCATAAAGGGTTTCGATAGAGTTCCACACCAGAGGCTATTGAGGAAACTTAGGGCACACGGAATAGGAGGAGAAATTTTTTCCTGTGTAGAGGCATGGCTGACAAAAAGACAGCAGAGAGTTTGTATAATTGGGGAGAAATCAGAATGGGGGCATGTCCACAAGCGGTGTTCCTCGGGGTCCCGTGTTGGGCCGTTGTTGTTCACAATTTACAAAAAACGCATAGATGAGGGAATAAAAAAGCGAATAAAACAAATTTGCTGATGACACCAAAATAGGCCGTCCCAATTCATTCTAATGAGGACATTTTGAAACTCCAGAATGATTTAAATAGACTGACAAAAAGGTTGGAGAAGTGGCAGATGCAGTTTAGTATTGACAAAAAGCAAAGTTCTAAATGTTGGACAGGTAAATAACCATGCAACATATAAACTAAATAATGTAGATCTTAATACTACTGATTGAAAAAGGAAATTTTGGAGTTCTGGTTGCAGTAACCTAAAACCCAAAACAGCAGTGCATTAGTGTTCGCAATAAAGCTAACAGAATTCCCGGCTTCATTCTAGAAGTATAAATAATAGAAGTCCTCAGGTTATTCTTCAACTCTATATATCCTTGGTTAGGCCTCATTTAGACCCATGCTGCTCAGTTCTGGTCACCGGATTACAGAATGGATATCAATGCTCTGGGAAAACGTACAAAGGAGGATGACAAAGTTGATCCCATGTATCAGAAATCTTCCCAATGTGGATTAGACTGAAGGCCTGAATCTGCATTCCCCTCGAAAGGTGTAGAATTAGGGGGGTATATGATCGAGGTGTAAAATGGAAAACAGGGAATAAATAATGGGGATGTAAATAGTGTGCTGAAATTTCCAGCCAAGACAGGACTCGCAGCAATGGTTTAAATTTTGGAAAAATTCAGATTCAGGAAGGATATAGGAAAGCATGGTTTGGTTATAAAGTTGTGGATGAGTGGAACAAGCTCCCGAGTAGTTATTGAGGCTAAAACTTGGGGTGTAGTTTCAAAAATAGGTTAGATAAATACATGAGTGGGTGTGGGTGGGTGTGAGTTGGACTGACTAGCTTGAATAACAAAAAGGCACAATACCGTGACTGGAACAAATACACAAAAAAACCCGCACATAAAAGAGAGAAGCTTACGACGACGTTTCGGTCCGACTTGGACCATTGACAAAAGTCACACGCGTCAATGGTCCAAGTCGGACCGAAACGTCGTAGTAAGCTTCTCTCTTTTATGTGCGGGTTATTTGTGTACTGACTAGCTTGTGCTGCTGGGTCTGGTACAGTGCTCCATCCTTGAGTGGGGATGACCAGACTGGGTGGGTCATTGGGATAATCTGGGGGGTGGGTCATTGGTCTAATCCGGGGGGACACATGGACCTGCTCTGCTTGGGTCAGTAGGCCTGTTGCAGTGTTCCTTCTTTATGTTCTTAAGGATCAGGGGAGACATGATAACGATATACATGATACTGCTGGGAATAGACAAGGTGGACAGAGATAGGATGTTCCAGAGAGGGGACACAGAAACAAGGGGTCACAACTGGAAGCTGAAGACTCAGACGAGTCACAGGGACGTTAGGAAGTATTTCTTCAGTCATATAGTCGTCAGGAAGTGGAATAGCCTAGCCAGCAGCAACAGCCTGGTTGATCAGGCTCTGATCCACCAGGAGGCCTGGTCACAGACCGGGCCGCGGGGGCGTTGACCCCCGGAACTCTCTCCAGGTAAACTCCAGGTAAGTGAAGTAGTGGAGGCAGGAACCATACATAGTTTTAAGAAGAGGTATGACAAAGCTCAGGAAGCAGAGAGGGAGAGGACCTAGTAGCGATCAGTGAAGAGGCGGGGGCCAGGAGCTGAGTCTCGACCCCTGCAACCACAATTAGGTGAGTACAATTAGGTGAGTACACACAGGAACTAGCGGTCAGGCACTCAAGATAGTGCACAGTGGGAACCAAGTGATCGGGTACATATGTAATACATACGTGGAGAGAGAGGGTGAAGACGTGTCACAGTGTGCTCCACAAACTTTCTTAATATTACTTAAATACGAGGGTTGGTGTGGATAATAACTGTTCAGTGACGTAGTACTACTTACAACACATTAGTACAAGTAAGCCAACTCTTCCACTGAAGTGAATATAAGCAATATCAGTGATATTAAGTGTGGTATGGTGAAGAATGGTGAGTGAGGGGACAGCGGCAGGCCTTAGGAGTGACTTCGCTATTGCCTTCACAGTGAACATCTAATATTATATGTGTTTTGTGCTATGTACTAGCATCTGGTGCTTTATAACAACGTGGCTGGTACAATGCAACACAGTGATTTGTGTAACATCTTCCTTTAGTGGAAAACTGGAAGTATAAACAGTGTTTATTAAGTGATAGTGAGAAGGCAACACTTCCAGCTAGTCGGCTACTGCCGCCCGCCCTCATACCCCCCGGGCCCATAAACACCCCCACCCACGACATCACCACCCACCTCTCTTCCTGTGAACTTCAAACCTACAAGCCTCCTTGGGATGACTTAAACACCTCAAAATAGCAAGATTATCTACGCTATCTGGCTATTGCCCCAGTAGATCTGCAGTGTTTGGGGGTATATCACAAGGGACAAATTTCTTCTTGGATGTAAGGAGCCTACTTGTTCCAACTACTGCCACACAGATTGCATTCCAGAAGGAGAATTTTGTTGCAGCCAGGTTGAAAATTCAGAAAATTTAAGGATATCCATAATCCTGTGGTATATGTGGATACAAGCCTGGAGCTACAGGGGGAAGGGTTTTCAGAAGTCCTACCTCAGGGACTCCTGTCCAAAGATCAAGACTGCCCTCTTGGGCTGTGTTGTAAAGTTGCAGCTAAGAAAATCCATCACAGGGAAGCACTTCATGAGCTCCTCAAATCATTAGAAAACCCTACAAGCTATTGTAGAAGGCCAGTGCAAGCCTGCATAAAAGTGACGTAAGCTGCCTCAGCTGATGGTGACATTTATTGACAAAGACTGGAAGTCCCACACTGAGCTTAACTCAGGGGTAAACAACTGGTGGAATTCTGTCATCGCTAAGGTCCCACAGACTGACAGAGTTCAAAACACTACCTTTGGGAATTCTAACACAATTCCTCTGACCACCACAGAGGGAACAAATCCTCTTCCCAGCAACGAGGGAAGCCTTGGATCTGTTAATTCTCCTACACCTGACATCTCTGCTTCAGCCACTGCCAGTCTACTTGACAGTGCAATACCATCTCTGATCCTACACCTGTCAGCACACCTGCCGATACTATTCTAGAATCTGGGAGTAGTGCTTCGACAGCAAGTTCTGAGCCAGGAGTTTCTCCACCAGAGAACGGTGCAGTTAGTGATCAGGGAACTATCACTGCACCTGATCCCCTACTGTGCCAAAGTACGAACCAGCAGGGACACATCTTTTTCAGAAGTGGTAGAGGACGGGGTAGAGGACGTGGAGGAGGACGTGGGGAGGAAAAACATCTACAGCCGTCTCCCCCTCCACTAACACAGTTCCAGCGGCGGGAATCTGAGGACAAATCTGCAAAACACAGGAGGTGCAACAAATCCTAGTCCACCCCCAGGCACCTAGGCTGTGCTCTCGCTGTCACGGAAGGGGGGCACTCTGCCAACAACTGCTGCGAGATACCAGGTGTAATTACTGCTACAAGAAAGGAATAAGGAGGACCAGTGTCGGAAGAAAAAGGAACTTGACAGACAGGGCCAACTGTTTAGAGACCTGTTCTCAGAACAAACCAGCAGGATCTCTGAATGGTGAAACACTCTCACACGTCACCCACTTAGCTACTCCTATCCCAGCCCAGCAGGTGGGGATTGGGCCTTATAAAAAGACCACAGACCTACTTTCCCGGTAGCTGCCTCAGTACCTACCTCTCTCAAGGGCAGGCACCTTACATTCCTACACACCCACCACTCAAGTTTGACCACTTCATCATGAGGAGCCAGTCTATTACATCCTGTGGGCCCAAAACATTAGAGGTTTTTCATTACTAATGTTGGAGAGCTCACACATAGCTTTGTGAAAACTCGACGTCCAAACATGATAGCTTTTGCTGAAACATTTTTGGATGACAGGACTCCAGAAAATTTTGCAAGAATTGCTGGCTACACCTCATGGTGAGAAGAGACAGGCAAGGGCAAGGAAGTGGTGTTGCTGTGTGCTTCTCTAAAAGTGTTCATGCCCAGCACATTTGATATTGCCACCCTACACATCTTGAAAAGATTTTCCTTCAAGCTCTGTATAAACAAATAGTAAACCCCTGTACTAGCATGTGCAATGTACAGACCTCAGTGGCAACACGCAGGGCCCTATCAACTTCCTAATGGAAAATATTGACTCCCTTCTGCTACAACACAACTGTCAACATTTATAATTGTTGGTGACTCAACCAGCACCCTTTTACAGAGCGACTTTTATGACCTTTTTTTGCAGTGTTTGACATGAGAAACTTTGTTGATTTCCCTATCATATCTCTGGCTCCTCCCTTGACCCAGTAGTGAGTGATTGGCAGAAGGCCTAGTACTTTTCAACCCCTCCCGGGTACGTTGGATCGTCTGACCACAAGGCTGTTTTTTTCCACACTAAAATCCCACGACGAAGGTGAGGAGTCCACACGCACAACCTGGCTATGGGAAAGAGGTAATTGGCCAGCCCTTTGCTCTGAGCTCGCCACCACCGACTGGAATGCTCTTCTCCAGGGAAAATGTTGACAACAAAGTGAAAGCCTTCACTGGACACATCCTTTAAAACTGCAACAAGAACACATTCCTCACCCGGGAAAATGTGACAAGCCTACAGATCAGCCTTGGTTTGGCTTTCGTTGTAGAGAGGCTGCTACTGCTAAGTACAAAGCATGGCGAAGGTATAAGAGAAAATCCTACCACCTATAACAGGAACTTGCACATGCAAGCCTGTAGGCATATGGGTGATGTTTTAAAAGTGGGCCATTGCTAAATGGAGGAGGACACTAAAAGAAAGTTTGCACAGGTAGGGTGGGCTCCAAAACCTGGTGGTCCCTGGTCAAGGGGCAGACAAGGTTATCTGCCTGATGAAACTTATTCCCCCTCTAAAAACGACAGGATGGGACCACCTCTACTAGTAGTCAAGAGAAAAGGGGGAAACCCCTTTTCTGAACACTTTGCTACCAAAATGCAATTTCCCGATCCGTAAGGGACCCACCTTGGCTAGCTGCACGAACTGTGTCAAAACTGTCAGTGGTGACAAAAGGGAGGAGGAGGTGCATTTCCTTCTTAAATCACTTGACCAAGAAAAAGGTGTGGGCCCAGACAAGTTGAGCCCAAGATTGTTGAGAAGATGTGCAGACCAGCTAGCAGCACCTCTAACTCGCATCTTTCAGCACTGCCTAGTACAGTGTAAATGGCCCTCTCTATGGAAAGAGGCAAATGTAGTCCCTGTTCACAAAAAGAAAGCAGAGCAGAAATCAGCAACTACAGACCAGTGTCACTCTGTCAATCACTGGTAAGATCCTTGAGACAATAATCTCAAGACAAATGACAGATTTTTTGACTTACCACTCACTACTTTGTGATCGTCAATATGGCTTCAGGAAAGGTTACTCTGCTGTGATCTGTTGTTAAACCTCTCCCCTAAGTGGCACCAGTCACTGAATGAATCCAAAGTCAGCTGTGTGGTAGCACTGGACATTGCTGGAGCTTTCGACCGGGTGTGGCACCAGGGCCTCTTAGCAAAAACTTCAAGCACTGGGAATTGCCAGGCTCTTTGCTATGTCCCCCTCAGTGATTACCCTTCATGGTAGATCTCTAAGTGTAGTCCTCAATGGAACGGAAACAGCAAGGCATCCTATTGGGGCAAGCGTTCCACAAGGAAGCGTGCTGGGTCCACTGTTATGGAATGTCTACTTCAACGGGCCTTTTCATCTCATCCCAGAATCACATGCAAAATGCAGACGACTGTGCACTGACATTCACTTATCCAAGAGAAGAAATGCCAGCTGCTCTAAGCTACATCAATCACCAGCTGAGAGCTATATCAGCTTGGGGAAATAGATGGCAAGTAACATTTGCACCTGAGAAAACGCAAATGATCGTTCTTAGTCACCATGATGGTAATGCTGGTGCAGTAGTAAGGATGAATGGGGGGATGTTGGCACCTGGAGAGAAGTTGATATCCTTGGGGTGAAATTTGACTCCAAACTAACCATGAAGAACCATGTTGTAAATCTTGCAAACAAGGCAGCCAGGAAGCTTACAGCACTTGGCCGTATCTCGCATCTGCTTGACAGTAGGGTTGCAAGATCCCGTACGAGGCACAAGTCGCTCACACCTTGAGTATGCTCCACTTTCTTGGTTTGCCTGCCCCCCTCTCATCTGCAACTGCTTGACAGAGTAGAGAACAGAGCAAGACGTCTCATCTCTCGCCTGGACCCATCCTGGATAGATCTGTCATTTCAGCAGAGCCCTTTAACATAGGAGGGATGTGGGTGGCCTTACTGTTATGTACAAGGCCAATATTCTCAAAATACCACACTCGGATCCACTTCGAGGACAGCGTGAAACAAGCTTTTTTTGCCACAAGACGGGGAGAAAGCAGCAACTTCATCTGGCTGTACCTTCTCCAGAACACACTCCATCTGAGATCTACATACCAGGATGACTCGAGTATGGAACACATTCGTACAGCATAATGATGTCAACGAGATAAAGTCAGTTGATCAAATGAAAATGCTGGCCCACAGATGGCTCCAACTTCATCCTGTTCCGTACTTGTATGTCTCATAACAATAAAAATGCTTTCAAATGAGCTGATGTAGGTAACAGCTCTTAGCTTGCCAATAAAGTTAGGATTCCTTAACGTGTAATATAGCTGTCAATAAAGCTAGGGATCCTTAACCTTGTCAAACCCTGTGTAAAAAAAAAAAAAAAAAAAAAAAAAAAAAAAAAAAAACATACACAGGAATATGTAGTACATACGTGGGTAATAAGGACTCGCTTACATAAACACACACACACACAGGAACAAGTGGTCAGGCACTTGCAAAAGCAGTAGTACACACGCACACACATATACTCACACACATACACAGGATTTCACTCCTTCCTATACACTGACCTGATAACCCTCCCTCCCTCCCTCCCTCTTACACTCCCTATCCACTCCACATTCTCTCTCTCTCTCTCTCTCTCTCTCTCTACCTATATACCTCCCTACCTATCTCTCTCTCTCTCTCTCTCTCCTTCCCATCTTCCCCTCTAACATCTCATTCTCTCTCGCATTTTGCATCTCTCTCTCCCCTCCTCCCCTCCTCCCCCTCTTCCATCTCCCCACTCTCTCTTCCCCCTTGCCCCCCTGTCTCTCCCCTGTCTCTCCCCTCTCTTTGCCCCCTCTCTCTCTCTCCCCTCTCCTCTCTCTCCTCTCTCTCTCTCTCTTTTCTTTTTTTTTTACACAGGGTTTGACAAGGTTAAGGATCCCTAGCTTTGTTGACAAGCTATTTACAGGTTAAGGATTCGTAACTTTATTGGCAAGCTAAGAGCTGTTACTCATCATTCATTTGAAAGCATTTTTATTGTTATGAGACATACAAGTAGGGAACAGGATGAAGTTGGAGCCATCTGTGGGCCAGCCTTTTCATTTAATCAACTGACTTTATCTCGATGACATCATTATGCTGTACGAATGTGTTCCATACTAGAGTCATCCTGGGTATGTATGATTCAGTTTGGAGTGATGTTTCTGGAGAAGGGTTCAGCCAGAGTGAAGTTGCTGCTTTCTGCCGTCTTGTGGCATAAAGCTTGTTTCACGCTGTCCACGAAGTGGATCCAAGTGTGGTATTTTGACAAAATTGGCCTTGTACATAACAGTAAGGCCACCCACATCCCTCCTATGTGGAAGGCTCTGCTGAAATGACAGATCTATCCAAGATGGGTCCAGGCGAGAGATGAGACGTCTTGCTCTGTTCTCTACTCTGTCAGCAGTCGTAGATAGAGGGGGGCAGGAAAACCAAGAAAGTGGAGCATACTCAAGGGTTTGTGAGTGTACTTGTGCCTCGTACAGGATCTTGCAACCCCTACTGTCAAGCAGATGCGAGATACGGCCAAGTGCTGTAAGCTTCCTGGCTGCCTTGTTTGCAAGATTTACAACATGGTTCTTTTGGTTAGTTTGGAGTCAAATTTCACCCCAAGGATATCAACTTCTTCTCCGGGTGCCAAAACACCTCCCATTCTTTCCTTACTACTGCCCCAGCATTACCATCATGGTGCCTAGAGACGATCATCATTTGCGTTTTCTCAGGTGCAAATGTTACTTGCCATCTATTTCCCCAAGCTGATATAGCTCTCAGCTGGTGATTGATGTAGCTTAGAGCAGCTGGCATTTCTTCTCTTGGATAAGTGAATGTCAGTGTACAGTCATCTGCATATGCATGTGATTCTGGGATGAGATGAAGAAGGTCGTTGAAGTAGATATTCCATAACAATGGACCCAGCACGCTTCCTTGTGGAACACTTGCCCCAAAAGGATGTCTTGCTGATTCCCTTCCATTGAGAACTACACTAAGAGATCTACCATGAAGGTAATCACTTAGGAGACAAGACCACAGACCTACATCCCTGCAGCTGCCTCAGTACCATATCTCTCTCAAAGGCAGGCACCTTACATTCCCTACACACCCACCATCTCAAGCTGACCACTTCATCATGAGGAGCCAGTCTATCAGCATCCTATCGGCCAACATTAGAGGTTTCATTACTAATGTTGGAGAGCTCTCACATAGTTTTGTGAACACTCGACGTCCCGACTTGATGGCTGTTGTTGAAACATTTTTGGATGACAGGACTCCAGAAAATTTTGCAAGAATTGCTGGCTACACCTCATGGATGAGAAGAGACAGGCAAGGGCAAGGAGTAGGTGTTGCTGTGTGCTTCTCTAAAAGTGTTCATGCCCAGCACAATGATGTTGCCACCCCTACACGTCTTGAAATGATATTCTTCAAGCTCTGTATAAACACTAGTACCTCTGTACTAGCATGTGAAATGTACAGACCTCAGTGGCAACATGCAGACCCCATCAACTTCCTAAGGGGAAAAAATTGCCCCCTTGCTACAACACAACTGTAAACAATTATAATTTTTGGTGACCTCAACCGCATTTTAACTGGGGGTTTTGTGAACTTTTTTGCATGTTTGACTAAGAAATTTTGTTGATTTCCCTACTCATATCTTGTCCCCCCTTGACCCATGTGGTGATCTGGCAAAGGCATAGTCACTTGTCAACCCCCTGGGTACTTGGATCGTCTGCCCACAAGCTTTTTTAAAACGACACTTAAGCCCCAAAACAGAAGAGGTGAGGAGTCCACACGCCAACCGGCTATGGGACAAGGTAATTGGCCAGCCCTTTGCTCGGGGAGCTCGCCACCACCGATTGGAATGCTTTTCTCCAAAGGGGATGTTGAAAAACCAAGTAAAAGCCTTCCGGACCTTTCCTTAAATTAAACAAGAACATTTTCCCACGGCAACATGTACGAAGCCTACAACACCCTTTTTGGTTTGGCTTTGTTGTAGGGGGCTGCTACTGCTAAGTGCAAAGCATGGCGAAGGTATAAGAGACTCCTCCCACCTATAACAGGAGCTTACAAGCAAGCCTGTAGGCTATGGGTGTTGTTCAAAAGGGGGCCCCATTTGCTAAATGGGGGGGACACAAAAAAGCTAGCATAGGTAGGGTGGTCCAAAACCGGGGTGGTCCGGTCAAGGAAGACAAGGTTATCTGCCTGATAAACTTATTCCCTCAAAATCGGGGATGGGACCACCTCTACTGAGTCAAGAAAAAAGGGACCTATTTCTGAACATTTTGCTACCAAATGCAAGTTCCTGATCCAGCAAGGAACCCTCCTTGGCTAGCTGCAAGAACTGTGTCAAAACTGTCAGAGGGGCTCTGGTGGCCTGGTGGTTAACGCTCTCGCTTCACACGGTGAGGGCCTGGGTTCGATTCCCACCCAGAGTAGAAAATTGGAGTGTTTCTTTCCACCGTTGCTATGTTCCCCCTCAGTAAAATGGGGACCTGGGTGTTAGTCGACTGGTGTGGGTCGCATCCTGGGACACTGACCTAAGGAGGCCTGGTCACAGACCGGGCCGCGGGGGCGTTGACCCCCGGAACACTCTCTCCTCTCCAGATAAGGTGACAATAAGGCAGGAGGAGGTGCACTTCCTTCTTAAATCGCTTGACCAAGAAAAGGCTGTGGGCCCAGACAATTGAGCCCAAGATTGTTGAGAAAATGTGCAGGCCAGCTGCAGCACCTCTAACCGATCTTTAGCATGCCTAGTCAGTGAAATGGCCCCCCCTCTATGGAAAGAGGAAAAGAGTCCCTGTTTACAAAAAGAAGAGCAGGGAGAAAACAGCAACAAGACCTGTCTCCTGTCAATCACTGGTAAAATCCCCTTTTACAAATTCAAGACAAATGACAAGATTTTTCCTTCCACTCCCCCTACTTTGTGTTTGTCAATATGGTTTCAGGAAAGGGTTTCTTCCTGCTGATTTGTTGTTTTAAACCCCTCCACTAAGTGGCACCAGTCACTGCATGAATCCAAAATCAGCTGTGTGGTAGCACGGACATTGCTGGGACTTTCGACCGGGTTGGGGACTAGGGCCTCTTAACAAAACTTCAAGCACGGGGGAATTGCAGGTCACGCTATGTCTCCTAGTGATTACCTTCATGGGATCTCTAAGTGTAGTTCTCAATGGAACGGAATCGCAAAACTCCTTTGGGGCAAATGTTCCCAAGGAAGCGTCTGGGTCCTTGTTATGGAATGTCTATTTCAACGACCTTCTCATCTATCCCGAATCACAGCTTGCGCGTGTACACTCATTCGTTATCCAAAAAGAAATCCAGCGCTCTAACTACTCAATCCCCAAGCTGGAGTTTTTAATATCATTGGGGAAAATGATGGCAAGTAACATTTGCACCTGGAAAGCGCAAATGATGATGGTCTCTAGGCACCATGATGGGTTTCTGGTGCAGATAGGGGGAATGGGGGGGTGTTGGCACCTGGAGAAGAAGTTGATATCCTTGGGGTGAAATTTGGTCCAAAATAACCCTGAAGAACCTTTGTAAATCTTTCAAACAAGGCAGCCAGGAACTTTCAGCACTTGCCCCAAACTCCATCTCTTGACAGTAGGGGTTGCAAAATCCTGTAAGGCACAAATACCTCACACCTTGAGTATGCCCACTTTTTTGGTTTGCCTGCCCCCCCCCCCCTTTACTGCGACTGCTTATAGAGTAGAAACAGAGGGAAGAGTCTCATCTCTCGCCCGGACCCTCTTGGTAATTCTGTCTTTCAGCAGAGCCCTTTGAATAGGGGGGGGTGTGGGTGCTTACTGTTTTGTCAAGGCCAATATTCCAAAATACCCATTGGTCCACTTCGAGGAACATAAAGAAGCTTTTATCCACAAGACGGGGAGAAAAACAGAACTTTACTCTGGCGTACCCTTCTCCAGAACATCATCCCTTGAATCATAATACCTAGGAGATCGAAGGAACACATTCGTACAGCATAATGATGCAACGGAAAAAAGTCAGTTGTCAAAAAAAAATGCTGGGCCCCCGATGGCTCCAACTTCATCCTGTTCCCCACTTGTTGCTCATAACAATTAAAAATGCTTTCAAAAATGAGCTTTATGTAGGTAAAAGCCTTAGCTTGCCAAAAAGTTAGGAATCCTTAACCCGTAAATAGCTTGTCAATAAAAACTGGGATCCTTAAACCTTTTCAAAAACCCCGTGTAAAAAAAAAAAAAAAAAAAAAAAAGCGTAGAGCCCACAATTCCCAGTGCTTGAAGTTTTGCTAAGGGCCCTGGTGCCACACCCCGGGAAGCGCCCGCAGTCCAGTCTAC
>NW_026506289.1:0-24857 GCF_026875155.1 Cherax quadricarinatus
TTGTTTTAAGGGTACATTCCAGAAAAGTTAACAAGTATATGGGTTATTAGGGGGTTTTTTTAAAAATGTTGTTTGAGCCCCCTTTCGTTATTTGTTAAATTTTAAAATTCAATGTATTTTATAGCTTTAAACAACGAAAGTTTTTCAATGAAGTTTTTTTTTAGCTGGAGCCTTAGGTTTTTGTATGAAAAAATGTATTATAGAAGCCAACCCTGATATTTTTTTTTTAAATGGCTTTTCTTGGTGTTTTCTGGGAAAGGTTACGTAATTGATTTATAGCGCTTTTTTGTTTAATTTTTTGATAGGGGATTGAACGAATGGGTGGTTACAAGGGTTTTTTGATTTTTATTTGAAATTTGGATTTAAAAGCTGTTGTTAGGAAAGTTTAGATTTCAAAAGGAATTATATTTATTTTGGTTATTGAAATGAAAGGGGGAAAAATTTTTTTATTTTTTTCTCTATAACTTTTAATTTTAAGAGCTTTTCAAGTAGAATTAAAATTTATATGAATTAGGGGGAGTCTTTTGAATTTTTTAAATAGGGTCAGTTCGCCCGTTACGGGTTTTTTTAAACAGTTTTTGCCGTGTTTTTGATTTATCGGGTTTTTAAGTATAAAGGGTGCAACCTTTTGTGATTTTATTTTTGTTGGTTTTCTTATTCAAGGGCCAACCTTAGGATTAAACCCATACGTTTTTTATATTTTAAATTTTATGTTTGTTTTGGTTTTTAAAAAAAAAAAAAAAAAAACGGGGAAAAAATTTTTGTGAAATGTCTCAGTATGTTAACCCATAAAAACAGAAAAAAACCATTGGTAAATTTTTTTTTCATGGGATAGGGCAATAAGGCATGTAAAGCTTAGGGGGAGCCCCTGATTTTTTTCTGCAGGAAGTAAAAGTGGTAAAAAACATTTTAAACAGAGACCTTCTTTTTGGCTGAATGACGTAGAACGAAAAAACCTTTTTTTGAATTGCTTTTTTTAAAAAATAAAAAAACCAAAAATAAAAATCAAAAAAAATAAAAAAAACCAAATAAAACAACCAAACACATAAATTTTACCCATACTTTAAAAAAAAAAAAAAACAAAAAGAAAACACAGACCAAACGTGTTTTGCCTATTTCCCGTTTTGATTTTCCAAAAACTTGCATAAATTGCAACAAGGTTATTTTATTTTTTTGGGGTCTTCAAATCCAAAGAAAATCTTTTCCTTATAATAAATTTTTGTTTTACTGATTTTTTAATAAAAATAAAAAAAGGGAACAGGCAGAAAAAAGTGGGAAAAAACCCCTGCCCAGAATGCTCCCTTAATTTAAAACCCGAAATGGTCATAAAGGGAGGGGGAAAAGGAAAAGAAGACGAGAAAAATTAGTTTAAGGGCCAAAGAGAAAACTTCACTCAAAAAAAGTCTGGGTGATAACACCAGCATACCTTGGGCGACTCTCAAAACCCTGCCAAAACAAACCCCTCAAACCAGGGAACTTCCACCTCACAAAATCCCCAAACCCCCCCTTTTTACCAACCCAACAAATAAAAACCCGTTTAATCCACACCAACAACAACAAAAATTTAAAATCAAATTTCAACAAAACATCCCCAACTACACCCACGAAAAAAAAAAACCCTACCATAAAAAGGGGTCAAACAAATAAACCATGAAAAAAACCCGAAAACAAGGGGACACAACGTATTTCCGGGGGGAAAAACCGAGGTCCAATTAATTGAAATTCGAAACAAGGGAATTAAAGAATTTCCCTTCTTTAAAAGTGGGCAGGCCGGGAATGGCCTAAAAGTGCGTATGGAGCGGAAATACAAAGTTTTTAAGGGAGTAGAGAAGTCATGGGGCAGGAAAGAGAGGACCTATTACAATCATGAAGAACGGGCAAACCAGAACAAAACCCCGAAAAATAGGTGAGAAAAACGAGAAAACCCACGCACACCCGCGCGCGCGCGGCAACCCCCAAAAACCCACAAACCAAAACCCCAAACCAACCACCAACAAACACCCAAACCCACCAAAAAACACAAAAAAAAAACCAAACCACACACACCCAACACACCCACAAAAAAGAAACCACACAAACAACAAAACAAAACCAAAAAAACCAAAACAAAAAACACCAAAAACCCAAAACCAAAAACACAAAAAACCAAAACCAAAAAAAAAAAACCACAAACAACCAACCAAAAACAACAACAAAAAAACAACACAAGCCACAAAAAAACCAACAACAAACCAAACCAACAAACCCCAACCAAAAAAAAAACAAACACACAACCACAAACAACCCCCACAACCCCACACACAAACAACACACACAAACAAACAACACACACACAAACACACAAACACACAACACACACACACACACACACACACAAAACACATGCCCCTTGGGGGGGGGCCAAAACACAAAAAATAAACAATTTTTGTACCATTCAATAATACACCCTCTCCCTAACGGTTTTTTAAAATTTGTTTGTCTTTAAAATAAAATCGAAATGTGGAGGCAAAAAAAACAAGCTTAATCAATTTTAAAGGAATTTCTAACTTTTGTATTAAAAATTTTCTGAGCTCTTTTTTTTAAATGTATGGGAATGCAGTAGAAATTTTTTTAAAAAAAAATATTTTTCTAAAACATAAAATGAATAAAAAAATTTTTCTTTTACCTGGGGTAACTTTTTCCTCATTGTTGTCGTGTAACTTCGTAATCCTTTTTTTATACCCAAGAAAGTATTTGAATTTTAATTCTCTCTCTCATATATATATATAAAAATATATATAAAAAAATATATATATATAAAAAATTTTATAAAAAAAAAAAAAAAAAAAAAGAGTGCTTGTGACCTTTTTCAAAGTCTCTACCCTTAACCCGGCTTAAACCGGATGCAATTTTGACAATCTTAACATTCATGCTGTTGCTGAATGCGGCCCTTTTAGGACATAGAATCGCAACAGTTAATGAACACATAGTGGGGTTTATTCTTCAGTAGTTCAACCTTCCTGTCTGCTTCCTTTTGTAAAATAAGAATTTCCAATTTAAAGCTCTGGGGGCAAAGGATGCAAACCCCGCTCAAAGAGAAATCCTCGGGGAAAGTATTGTATGGGACTTACCGCCAGCCCCACACATCACCCAATCTGCTCAGCAACTGACGCTGACAACTTAGTTAGGAAAACCTAAACAAAGGGGCATTCACGAACATAAAGGGCATGCGCGAGGCCCAAACTGCAAAAATTTGGAGAAAGTGGCAGAGATTAAGGGAAATCGACCTACGCACTGAAAGACAGGAGAGATAGGGGGGAATAACACATATAAAATACTGAATGAATGACAAGGGGACAGAACAGGGGTCCAAGAGGGACACGCAAACAAGGGATCACATTGAAGTTGAAGACCAGTGACTCGGGATGTTAGGAAGTTGGGGTTTATAAAAGGAAAACAGAAAGAAAAAAGGGTGAAATAGCTGCTAAAAATATCTATCCTAGACAGGACCCCGCAATGTTTTAAACTGGAAAAATTAAATTCGGGAAGGAAAAGGGAAAGCCTGGTCTGGAAAAAAAGTTGGGGATGAGGGGAACAACTCCCGAGTACCGTCATAGAAGCTAATTCGTTGTAAAGTTTTAAAAAATAGGTTATAAATAGTGTGTGTGTGGTGAGAGGGGGCCCTTTTCTAGCGTGCTACTGGGGCAATGTCGGCCCTTCCTTAATTAGGTGACCGACGGGGGTAATTTTAAGGGGTGACAGGACCCCCCCACATCCTAGGTTTGCCTGCAGGGTTCCTTCCTTTTTTAGTTCTTATGCCAAAAAATTTTTATCCAGAGTTTGTCAAAGGGGAATAATTTTTTATTTATCAATAAATAATGTTTCAAAAGGTAAGATAAGTCTTGACAGGAAATGCCCGAGCGGTTTCTTATTTCGGAAAAATGACCCAAAAAATTTTTATCTCAAGCATTTGGCAAGGTCTAAAATTTCATTTTAATATGTTTTTTTCAAATCAAAATTTCCCATTGTCTGTTACACTCATCTTTGGGTTTTTTTTATTCACTAAGTAAAATGGGTTTATAAATGAACCTTTCTTCGTACAAAACACCTTTAACGATTTTAAAATACCTTTTTGCAATAACCCATTTCTCTTTAATTCTTAAAATTTCCTTTATCTGTTTTTTTAAAATTTGGGGAAACTTGTTTAAAATTTCTAATTTAAAAAAACTGCAGTTTTAACTTCTTTTTAAACACGATATTATTTACTAAACTAGAAAATTTGTTTCTTTGTCTGAAAGGGGTGCTAACAGAGGGGGTGGGGTTCACTGCAGTTTGTTCCTAGGATTACTGAATATACTTTAAAAAAAATAGTTAGTGAAAAAAAGATACTTTTGCTAAAAAATGTTCTCGAATAAAAAACACTAAAACGATTGCTAGGGTTTTTAATTTATTTTTCAGTAAAACTCATTTTTAGCTTTAAGTTCCTTGAATTTCTGTTATAATTTTTTTTCCCCAAAACGGATATTGGCTAATACTTTTTGTATGAGTAGGCTTGCTTTTTATTATTTTTTCACTGGGGCAATGTGCCACTTTTAATCATGCAATCCCCTTTTGGGGAAAGGGCCCTAGGTTGGGCCCCCCCTGCTTTAGTGTCACAATTTTTTCCTTAATTTTAATCGTAGGACATACTCCTTAGTTTGGAAATAGCCTCTTACAAACTATCCACTATTCCAACTTTTTTACATGCTTGGTAAAGGTAAAAACCCGACGTATGTCTTATACAGGGCGGGAAGACTGCCCCGAAGTTTTTTGAAACTTACTTGGCTTTCAGAAATGCATTTTTTCCAGCATTATTTGTTTGAGTCACCCAAGCTACCATGAGGCATTTCTCTCTCTGCGAGTTTACAGCCATTTCTCTTGTTCCATACTTTGTCTGCGATTTCTTTGTTTTGCTCAGTCTTTTTAAACTTTTTACTTTTTAGGGCCTCTCCAAACCGTCTGATTTTTTTTTTGGCTCCACCTGTCTGTATTCTTTTCATTAATTTTTTAATCTCTATAAAATGGGTTCCACTGATTTATACTTTCCCTCACATTTCTCTGTATGTTACATTGGGGCAACATTAATAAACCATCATTTACCTATACATCTACCAACCCTCATAAAAACTAACTCCCTTCACTTTGAAAGGGGGAAACAGTGACACCAAAATTTATAAAGGGGGCAAAAAATTTAAAATTTCAAATGATCCTTTTTAAGTATTTCTTCTTCTGCTGTTGAAACCTAATCCCAAATTTTTTCTGTTTCTAGGGCCTTGGGATAGAATACACATACACCATTATAATATCTTTTTTTTTTTTCTACGCAATAGTCTCTCCAAATGACTTCATGAAATTTTTACTCACATTTTGTTTTGTCGGTACTAACGAGTTTCCAACAATTTATGCATTATGATATTAACAACCAACCCATTTAAAGCATCAACTGGAACTCTCACAAAAAAAAGAAATTTGGGGAAATACAGCCATTTTAACAATGCTCTAAATTTTTTTTTTTTTTGCAGAATTTTTTTTTAGTTTCGAATGGGAGTTTAAAAAATTTACCAAAAATCCAGTTTTTAAGAAAAACCTTTAAATTTTTGTATTAATTTTCCCCAAAACAAAAAAAATTTTTTAATTCTCATTTCTATATCTCCCATAAGTGACAACTTAGTGTGGTTGGTCAAATTTTCCTTCGCAATGAACCGGGCCCTTCTTCCAGCTCCCGATTGACGTTCGAGTCTGGCGAACCTTTAACAACCCCCACGTTTACTATCCATGTAAGTTATTATGCTCCTAAAACCACTTTTTTACCTCGTATTTCCCAATTCTGTTTATTTGCGAAGTTTTTTTACGGATTCTTCTTAAATCTTTGGCTAAGCGAGGGAGACATAAATAAACATTATAATTAGGGTTAGGGTCGAATATAACAACTCATAAGATAAACGTTTTCTACACCACACAAATAAAGGAGAATACTCCGTAAAGAATTGTAGCGGGGAAATATCGCACATTGAACACAGGGATAACTTCGTCCCATGGGGGGTTATAGTTCTTAACACATCTAATACTTATTATTTTTTCTGTTAAATCATTTCTGGAAGGATGGGAAAAAACAATAGAGATTTATTATTTTTTAAAAAGTTCACAAATTTTTTTAAAATCTCATTACAAAAACCCCCACCATTTTGGGTTTCAAAGATTTTGGAAAAGTATAAATTTCATATTATTCCCTTCTTAAATGCTCTGGTAACATTTTAGCATTTTATCTACGTTGGAAAAAACTCACTGTATCTAGCAAAATGAGGTTGTCCAACAAATTTTTTCCCTTATTGAACGTTTGGAAATTAGTTAATAAAGAAAAAAGAACAAAGGAAGAAGGAAATAACAGCTCACCCATGGGGGTCCCGTCCCCCAGTTTTTTTGAAATTTTTTTATTTTTAAAAAATAAATTAATGCATATAATTGCAATCCCAAAAAAGAAACCAAATTATAACCCTTACCCCCCCCCCCGGAAGCCCAATGACCCCGACTGGCCACCTCCCCTCAAGGGGGGAAGCCCCCCCAAAAACCACCCAAAAATAGTAGGCGAACTCACCCACCCCCCCTCATTATTTTTTCTAACCTATTTTTAAAACTCAAATTTTACCAAAACTGTTTTATTTGTCCACCTAAAAACTCCCCTTTTTTTTAAAAAAGGTTTTTCCATATTTTCCTTTTTCCCTTTTTCCTTACAAACACGCTCACGCATGCCTGCTGGAAGTCCAAGCCCCTCGCACACAAAACCTCCTTTCCCCCCTCCCTCCAACCCTTCCTAGGCCGACCCCTACCCCGCCTTCCTTCCACTACAGACTGATACACTCTTGAAGTCATTCTGTTTCGCTCCATTCTCTCTACATGTCCGAACCACCTCAACAACCCTTCCTCAGCCCCTCTGGACAACAGTTTTGGTAATCCCGCACCTCCTCTAACTTCCAAACTACGAATTCTCTGCATTATATTCACACCACACATTGCCCTCAGACATGACATCTCCACTGCCTCCAGCCTTCTCCTCGCTGCAACATTCATCACCCACGCTTCACACCCATATAAGAGCGTTGGTAAAACTATACTCTCATACATTCCCCTCTTTGCCTCCAAGGACAAAGTTCTTTGTCTCCACAGACTCCTAAGTGACACCACTCACTCTTTTTCCCTCATCAATTCTATGATTCACCTCATCTTTCTTAGACCCATCCGCTGACACGTCCACTCCCAAATATCTGAATACGTTCACCTCCTCCATACTCTCTCCCTCCAATCTGATATTCAATCTTTCATCACCTAATCTTTTTGTTATCCTCATAACCTTACTCTTTCCTGTATTCACCTTTAATTTTCTTCTTTTGCACACCCTACCAAATTCATCCACCAATCTCTGCAGCTTCTCTTCAGAATCTCCCAAGAGCACAGTGTCATCAGCAAAGAGCAGCTGTGACAACTCCCACTTTGTGTGTGATTCTTATCTTTTAACTCCACGCCTCTTGCCAAGACCCTCGCATTTACTTCTCTTACAACCCCATCTATAAATATATTAAACAACCACGGTGGACATCACACATCCTTGTCTAAGGCCTACTTTTACTGGGAAAAAATTTCCCTCTTTCCTACATACTCTAACTTGAGCCTCACTATCCTCGTAAAAACTCTTCACTGCTTTCAGTAACCTACCTCCTACACCATACACTTGCAACATCTGCCACATTGCCCCCCTATCCACCCTGTCATACGCCTTTTCCAAATCCATAAATGCCACAAAGACCTCTTTAGCCTTATCTAAATACTGTTCACTTATATGTTTCACTGTAAACACCTGGTCCACACACCCCCTACCTTTCCTAAAGCCTCCTTGTACATCTGCTATCCTATTCTCCGTCTTACTCTTAATTCTTTCAATTATAACTCTACCATACACTTTACCAGGTACACTCAACAGACTTATCCCCCTATAATTTTTGCACTCTCTTTTATCCCCTTTGCCTTTATACAAAGGAACTATGCATGCTCTCTGCCAATCCCTAGGTACCTTACCCTCTTCCATACATTTATTAAATAATTGCACCAACCACTCCAAAACTATATCCCCACCTGCTTTTAACATTTCTATCTTTATCCCATCAATCCCGGCTGCCTTACCCCTTTCGTTTTACCTACTGCCTCACGAACTTCCCCCACACTCACAACTGGCTCTTCCTCACTCCTGCAAGATGTTATTCCTCCTTGCCCTATACACGAAATCACAGCTTCCCTATCTTCATCAACATTTAACAATTCCTCAAAATATTCCCTCCATCTTCCCAATACCTCTAACTCTCCATTTAATAACTCTCCTCTCCTATTTTTAACTGACAAATCCATTTGTTCTCTAGGCTTTCTTAACTTGTTAATCTCACTCCAAAACTTTTTCTTATTTTCAACAAAATTTGTTGATAACATCTCACCCACTCTCTCATTTGCTCTCTTTTTACATTGCTTCACCACTCTCTTAACCTCTCTCTTTTTCTCCATATACTCTTCCCTCCTTGCATCACTTCTACTTTGTAAAAACTTCTCATATGCTAACTTTTTCTCCCTTACTACTCTCTTTACATCATCATTCCACCAATCGCTCCTCTTCCCTCCCGCACCCACTTTCCTGTAACCACAAACTTCTGCTGAACACTCTAACACTACATTTTTAAACCTACCCATACCTCTTCGACCCCATTGCCTATGCTCTCATTAGCCCATCTATCCTCCAATAGCTGTTTATATCTTACCCTAACTGCCTCCTCTTTTAGTTTATAAACCTTCACCTCTCTCTTCCCTGATGCTTCTATTCTCCTTGTATCCCATCTACCTTTTACTCTCAGTGTAGCTACAACTAGAAAGTGATCTGATATATCTGTGGCCCCTCTATAAACATATACATCCTGAAGTCTACTCAACAGTCTTTTATCTACCAATACATAATCCAACAAACTACTGTCATTTTCGCCCTACATCATATCGTGTATACTTATTTATCCTCTTTTTCTTAAAATATGTATTACCTATAACTAAACCCCTTTCTATACAAAGTTCAATCAAAGGGCTCCCATTATCATTTACACCTGGCACCCCAAACTTACCTACCACACCCTCTCTAAAAGTTTCTCCTACTTTAGCATTCAGGTCCCCTACCACAATTACTCTCTCACTTGGTTCCAAGGCTCCTATACATTCACTTAACATCTCCCAAAATCTCTCTCTCTCCTCTGCATTCCTCTCTTCTCCAGGTGCATACACGCTTATTATGACCCACTTCTCGCATCCAACCTTTACTTTAATCCACATAATTCTTGAATTTACACATTCATATTCTCTTTTCTCCTTCCATAACTGATCATTTAACATTACTGCTACCCCTTCCTTTGCTCTAACTCTCTCAGATACTCCAGATTTAATCCATTTTATTTCCCCCCACTGAAACTCTCCTACCCCCTTCAGCTTTGTTTCGCTTAGAGCCAGACATCCAACTTCTTTTCATTCATAACATCAGCAATCATCTGTTTCTTGTCATCCGCACTACATCCACGCACATTTAAGCATCCCAGTTTTATATATATATATATTATATATATATATATTTTATATATATATATATATAATATATATATATAATATATATATATACATATATATATCGTGCCGAATAGGCAGAACTTGCCATCTTGGCTTAAATAGCAACGCTCATCTTGCCATATAGGACAATTGAAAATTTGTGTATGCAATAATTTCGCCAAAATCATTTTGAACCTAACAAAATAAAATATATTTGATTGTGTTTGTTTAGTACTAAATTATTGTAAACATATTTAAAATATATTTAGTTGGGTTAGGCTAAAATAAATTGCTCTTGTTATAATAAGGTTAGGTAAGCTTTCTAAGATTCTTTTGTTGCAAAATTAAAAATTTTTACATTAACATTAATGAAAAAAATATATCTTTAAACGTATAAGAGAAAATTTCAGAAAGGACTTAATTTTAAATGAGTTTTTGCTAATTGACCAGTTTTACATATTCGGCACGACATTATATATATATATATATATATATATATATATATATATATATATATATATAATATATATATATATATATACTAATGCAAGGAATTCGCAAGAGCAGGCGAAATATACACAAACACTGATTTCTGGCTGAAGGAGACTCGAACCTACGAACCTTGGAACAAGGTATGCAGTGCTATACCATTCTCACAACACTGGACCAATACCTTGGCGTCCAATGGATCAAAGTAGATTGACATGGAAGGTTAGACAGGGCTCGTCCTCGAAAAGGTTGGAGGGAGGGAGTAAAGGAGGTTTTGTGGGCGAGGGGCTTGGACTTCCAGCAAGCGTGCCTGAGAGTGTTAGATAGGAGTGAATGGAGACGAATGGTTTTTGGGACCTGACGAGCTGTTGGAGTGTGAGCAGGGTAATATTTAGTGAAGTGATTGAGAACCGGTTATTTTTACATAGCCGGAGTTCTGGAAATGGGAAGTACAATGCCTGCACTTTAAATGTTGATGAAGACAGGGAAGCTGTACTTTCGTGTATAGGGTAAGGAGGAATAACATCTTGTAGGAGTAAAGAAGAGCCAGTTGTGAGTGTGGGGAAAGTTCGTGAGGCAGTGGGTAAAATGAAAGGGAGTAAGGCAGCTGGGATTGATGGGATAAAGATAGAAATGTTAAAAGCAGGTGGGAATATAGTTTTGGAGTGGTTGGTGCTTTTATTTAATAAATGTATGGAAGAGGGTAAGGTACCATGCGATTGGTGGATGAGCATGAAAGTCTCTGTAATAGGCAAAAGAGGACAAAAGAGACGTGCGAATTTATTGGTGAATATTGTTGTTCAGTCATACCTCGGTAAAGTGTATGGTGAGTTATTAATGAAAGAATTAAGAGTAAGACAGAGAGTTGGATCGCAGATAAACAGGGGCTTTAGGAAGGGTACGGGGGATGTAGACCAAGTATTTACAGTGAAGCATTATAAGTGGAAAGGTATTTAGATTACGGGTAAAAGAAGGTTTTCGTTGCTCTTATGAATTGAAAAAGGCATATGATTGGGTGGTTAGGGGAGCTATGTGGCAGATGTTGCAAGTTATGAAAAAAGCTAAAAGAGTTTTTATGAGGATAGGTGGGTCTTCAGGTAGGGTATGTAGGAGGACAAACAGGGAGATTATTTCCCAGTAAAGTAGGCCTTAGAGAAAGGTTGCTTGATGGTACCATGGTGTTAAAAATATATTTATAGATGAAGTTGTAGAAGTGAATGTTCCGGGTGGTGGCAAGAGGTTGTGAGCTTAAAGGATAATGGATTCTAACAAAGAGTAGTAGTTGTCTCAGGTTGCTTTTTGCTGTTGACACTGTTCTTTTTGGGAGATTTTGAATAGATGTTGCAGGGGGGGGCGGCTTTACGTAAAAGAAGGAAATTTAAAAGTGAGCATAGGAAAGAGCAAAGAGAAGAAGTGGTTAACATGAGATGGGAAATGAAAGATTGGATACCAGATTAGAGGGTGGGGATATGGAAGATGTGAATGTGTTCATTATTTCGAGTGGACTTGTCAGCCAAATGGGGTTTATGAATAGGAGCCCACAATTCCTGTCGAACTCAGAACCGTCACACTTACTAGAACACCACATCCTCGAACAAGCAATATTCATGGTCCTAGAGTTATCCGTGACTCCATTCTCAGACTTCACTCCTACATAAACGTGTGACTTGTCAATGAGTCGAAGTCGGACCGAAAGTGTCGTAAGCTTCTCTCTTTTATGTGGGGGGTTATTTGTGTAATAAACGTTAGAGTGTACCGCCCTTGGGAGGGTCTATTACAAGCTCAAAGGCTCCCACCCACACACTAAACTCCCTGTTCAAGGCCCTATACGGCCACTTGTCACTTATCTTTCTCTAGCTGAAAAGACTTACGTCCTGAAACTGCCAGCAAATTCCAAAAATCGTTGCATTCGGTGGGTGCTGGGTTGGGTGTGAGTGATTTGTTAACAAGCAAGTCCTCTGCACATCGGGACTGAACACCCAGGCGCTGACGGTCTGTTCTTGGAAAGAATCAGTGACAGGCAGATTGACCGATGAGAAACCCACAGAGGACTCATGACAACCTACTCGCGTAACAGTTAGGACGGCCAGAAGACACTTAAACCTCTTAGCCGTAAGTAATGCTATTGATTATCATATATAGTAGAAATATGTGTAGAGAAACCTAAGATAACCCAAATGTTAGACAGAAAACGAACTTATTTCCATTGGGGTGTCCTTTTAATACCTTATTATTACACTATAAAGGACATAATATTCTTTTTATATAATATAAAGGATATAAACTAGGAATAGGTATGATGAGTTATTGACAGTTCCATGTGTCTATCTAAAAAAAAATCATCTCATCCCTTTCTGTCGCCACATTCATGAGCATATTGTGGCTGTCTTCTATAAACTGGTTCATGACTAAGATCGGCTTTAAACATTGTGCAGGCAATCTGTTCCAATCTCTTTATTGCTGTACAATTAAAAGGTGTTTGAGCCTGCTATGAATGTGGCGGCTACTACTAAGTTTACTCTAACTCTCTAGTCTATGATTGCCTTGAAAAAATTAGCAGGTCACATTGTGAGCAATTCTTTATAAACTTGCTTCAACATTCAGCTTATCCACTGTTGTAATTCATCCTGGCCTCATGTTCTCTTGGACGCAGGTCCACCATGAATCTTACCATTTTGTTTTGGGTGATTTGCAGTTCATCTTTCAGTTTTTTTGTAAGGCCAGTAGTAACACATGAAGAGCAAGCGAGGTAGAACAGCGTGCTGTCTGTAGGGAGGAAACTTAGTCTGTTCGTTCGTTCGCCTGACATGCAGGGTCAAAGGGGATTCTCAATATTTTACTGTGGAAAACTGAAGTAATGAGTTCCACATTACAAACGGACATTTTAAAATTATTTACCCTTCTCAGTTTTTTTGATGGCCAAAGAGTTATGCTTCCGAGTTTTCCGAGGATTTAACGATTGTTTGTTGTCTACTAACCATTGCTGCAGGACTCCAGTTCTAGTGTTATTACATAGATTATATCTCGTAGGTCTTTACCTGACTAACAGAGCACTATCATCCGCTATATAATAGCAGTTTGATTTGACACTGATATGCATGTCATTTGCTAACATAGACTAATAAGGACCCAGAATACTACCTTGGGGAACTCTCAGGCTTCGGCAGGGGTTTCTGATTCTGTTTTGTTGATTTTGAACTGTTTCCTATTGCTAAAGATAGGACTTAAACCAAGTCTATGGAACCTGTGCGATGTTTTGACGTTTCTTACAAAAGTATATGCGGCTTGAAAGTATCGACGGTTCTTTTGGTAATGTCACGGGTTACATTCTATTTGAGGTTACTTCTATCGACATTTCAGTTCTCATGTAATCCATAAATTAATTAGGGAGGTACCGCCATCACCTACTACCACCAATCACT
Source organism: Cherax quadricarinatus (assembly GCF_026875155.1). NCBI lineage: Eukaryota > Metazoa > Arthropoda > Malacostraca > Decapoda > Parastacidae > Cherax > Cherax quadricarinatus. The sequence continues at coordinate 13,551 of NW_026506289.1, forward strand.
ACTACTACACCATCACCACTACTACCACATCACCACCTATACCACCATCCACCACTACTAACCACCATCACCACTTACTACCACCTTCATACTACTACCATAACCATACTACCACCATCACCATATCTACCACCATCACCAATTTACATACCTTCACTACTACTACACAATCACCACGACTTCACCACCATCACACTACTACCACCATCACCACTACTACCACCATCACCACTTACTACCACCATCACCACTACTACCCACAATCACCACTACTCCTCCAATCACTATACCACCATCCCACTACTACCACCATCACCACTACTACCACATCACCACTACTACCACCATCACTATACTACCACCATCACCACTACTACCACCATCACCACTACTACCACCATCACCACTACTACCACCATCACCACTACTACCACCATCACCACTACTACCCCATCACCACTACTACCACCTCACCACTACTACCACCCATCCCACTACTCCACCATCACCACTTAATACCCCATCACTACTACCACCATCACCCACTCTGCCACCATCACCACTACTACCACCTTCACCACTACTACCACCATCTCTACTACTACACCATCACCATACTACCACCATCACCTCTACTACCACCATCACCACTACCAACCATCACCAATACTACCACTACTCACCCACTACTTCCACCATCACCACTACTACCACCATCACCACTACTACCACATCACCAATATACTTTTATTATACTGTTAGAACTACTGCAACTACTTTGTTTTGTTTTTGTTTTTTACTAATATAATTTATTAATTCTACATTTTTTAACACAATACCGTCTTCCAGTCACGGTATTGTGACTTTTTATTCACAGTCACCATGTACACATGCCTGGTCACAGACCGGGCCGCGGGGGCGTTGACCCCCGGAACTCTCTCCAGGTAAACTCCAGGTAAACACATTAATAACCCCATTTTTTCAATAAAAACTGGGATATAGGACATATACTGCCAAAAATTAATTAAAACCTTCCACTGAGAAGCATCAGCTTTGAAGTCAGACCAAAAAGGAATTCTCTTGTTATCTCAGAGAGACTAGCATCCTACACCCCCCCAACAATACCCCGGCACATGAAGTCTGAAGTCAGTCAGAAAGTGAATGATCAAGTTGTCAGTGTTGGAAGGTGAAGACAGCTACATAACACTCTCAAAAAGTGTCGCAGGAAAATCAGTATTTTTATTTTACAATTACTTCTATAAAAAAATAAGTGGGGACTAATGTAAGCCAAAAAAAATCAACATTTTCCCTAGAAAGATTTACTCAACATTTAAGGGTAAAGTAGTACGCATATAAGTAAGTCTAATTAACATCCAACAGTATGTTAACTTAACATAGGATAAACCAAGTGAGTTCAAACCACTGTGATTGTTTGCTGATCAAAGAGACATTGAAGTTATTTCACCAAAAAACTATTTCATTAATAAAATTGGCATAGTAAAATTCTCACAACCTAAATCAAATGCAAGATTCTATTCGAGACAACTCATTAGTAGCAAAAGTTTAAAATCAAACAGAAGAGGTCATTTCAGTTACTGTATAGATTGCCATCATATAGTGACTGTGCAATGTGATGCAGTCAGAGTTCGATTAAAAACAAGTTGAGGACAAATTGATTCATAAGAATGTGGAAAGGAGGACACTGCAGAAGGTCTACTGGACCCATACTAGACAGGTCCATCTCAAGCTCTAGCAAAAATATCTACTAACCCATTTTGAAGATTGTCTCAGCAGATCAAGTAAAAATAATGTAGTAAAAAAAAAAGTAAAATATTCTGGTATCACTTGGAAAGTTAAAGGTGACATAATGACAATTAATGAAATAGTTCCGTGTAACTTTGCATTGACCAGCCAGGTAATAAAAATAGTCTGTTGCAACATTTGACATTGAACTGCCAGGTAATAAAATAGTCTGTGCAACATTGACATTGACCAGCTGGTAATCAAATAGATAGTCTGTGCAACATTGTCCATTGACCAGCAGGTAATCAAATAGTCTGCTGCCAACATAGACCATTGACCTGCCAGGGTATTAAAAATAGTATGTGCAACATTGACCATTGACCTGCAAGGTATAAATTAGTCTGTGCATACATTGACATTGACCAACCAGGTTCAAATAGGCTGTGCAACATTGGACCATTGACCAACAGGTAATCAATAGTCTGTGCACATTGACCAATTGACCAACCAAGTTAATCAAATAGTCTGTGCAACATTTGACCATTAACTAGTCAGGCACTGAAAATAGTACGAGAATCTCGCCCCCAGACACAGTGGATCCAGCGTTAAAAATTTCCAGCTAATCAATTAAGACCAAAACTACACTATTAAACGAAAATTATGAGAAGAATTTTTTTTATTAGAAAGTTCTGAATAGGAAGCGCTGTCTCGTAAAATTTAAACCCACTAAATCTGAGAAATATTTTCATGTGTTTTTTATATTCTTAATTTGTTTTTAAGAAATTTAGCAAATTACCAGAATACTGGTCGAAATTAGTGTTAAAAATACTTCAATTAATATATAACAGTGTTTAGGGTTTGAAGCCGATCAGCAGAGCCATTCTCTAGTTATTACATGGGAAGCAATTTAATAAAAACTTAGTAAATTTAAATTTGCACAGCTCAAAGTTAACGCCAGGTTTTCTTTTAATAAGTTAAAACAACGGTCAAAGTTTCAAGTCTAAAAGAAATAGTAAAATTCTCCAGTGTCTGACTTCAACAATACCAAACTTTTTTTAAGCATTTCAGTAAAATTTCAACCTTACAGCACACATTCATACAGGCAGAGTCTATTTTATTATTTGTGTCACACTGTTTAACAGCTGTGATATCTGAATGTATCTCTCTTGATATTGTGTTCCAACAGTCTGATCTTTGTAACTGTTTATTGTGTACAACAGTGTGATCTTTGTAAGTAAACAAGGGACACAAGTGCTAACTCTAATGTGACATTTTATTGTGGCACGTTTCGCTCTCCCTGGAGCGAAAAGTTGTCCACAATAAAATGTCACCATTGGTTGCATTGGTCCTTTTTTACTTTAAATATTGTCGGTAATTTCTACCAACTTTATACAGTTTGATCTTTGTAACTGTTGTTATTGTGATACATCAGTGTGGATCTTTGTAACTGCTGTTTATTGTGTACCTTAATCTGTTGTGTACACGGTGTGTCTCTGTGTTTTTTATTGTGTACATCAGTGTTTTGTGATCTTGTGTTAAACTGCGTTATTGTGTACCTTTATCTGTTTTGTGTACAATCGGTGTGATCTCTGTTTGTGTTTTATTGTGTATAACAGTGTGATCTTTCTATCTCTCTTATTTTGTACTCTAGTGTGATCTTTCTATTGTGGACATTGTGATATTTCTGTTATTGTGTACACTAGTGTGATATTTCTGTTAGGTTACTGTGTACACTAGTCTGATCTGTGTATCTTTGTTGGTATTGTGTATAACAGCGTGACATTTGCATTTGAGGTGTTGCTGTGGATAAAATGTGATCTTTGTATCTGTTAAGTGAGTAACCAATACGATATATGGTGTGATATACTATTATATATATATATATATTATATATATTTATATATTTATTTTATATATTTATTATTTATATTTATATATATATATATACTATATTATATATATATATATATATGAATCTGTTGTTTATCAGTGATAATAATGTGATACATGGTATCTCTGTTGTTACAGTGAATTACAACGCGATTTTTTACTTCTACTTTTATTATTCTTTTAGTGGAATATCTACATATTTTGATTTCTATGTAAATATGTTTTATAAAACCTGATACACAGTTATAAAACAACAGGGTACTTTGCACTGGTCAAAGTTGATGCCAGCTTTGACAGATCCACTTATCACTAATATCCCACAAGGTTGGTGCTATCAGTGATAGAATCACTGGTCACTAGTACCTCATAGCTGGAGATAACCAGGTGCTAAAATCACTGGTCATTAGTACTGTCAAGATTGGAGCTAGCAGTTAATACTCATAAACTCATTGGTCACATAGGACCCTCAAGGATGGAGCCCAGCAGTGAGAATAAAAATCTGGTCACTGTACCCCAAAGGCTGGTGCCAGCGTGACAGAATCAACTGACCCACTAGTAGTCTCAAGATTGAAAAATGTTTTTTATCATACTCTCACCACTTGTTATTTAGGGCACTGTGAATACTTTTTTTACCCCGTTATTTAAAAGTTAGGAAATCTGTATTTAAACACCTTGAAACCGATTTTTAAACCACTCCGACCCATTGTTAATTTAGGAACACTGTGTAATACTATTTTTTAAACAATCTGAATGCTTGTTTTATACTTCTGGACCCCTGTTATTTATGATATTGGAACCTGTTATTTATAACTCTGACACTGTTATTTATAACGCTCTGAACACTGTTATTAAAAACATCTGAACACTGTTAATTTAGCACTATGAACACTGCTATTTAAAACAATCTAAGATGTTTTTAAACAATATGAACACTTTTTTTATATCTGTTAAGTCTCACAAACCTCTATGGAAATCATTTGCTTGTATCTCGATCGCGTCGTGCACACATGTACACACACACAACACACAATGAGGGTGCTGAATTTCTCTGTTCCAGGTTTTCATGAAGAGGTTGGCACACAGCACTGAGAGGGCTGCCCATTGCCATCCCAAGCACTGTTTGTACAGTTGTCCTGATACTTGAAAGAAGTCTGAATTAATCCAAAGCTCCACTAGATTGATGAATTCTAGAAGGGGTTAATGGACGGTCGTGGTTTTCAGATGAGCTCTGTCTAAGAATTGTTGTTTCAGCGTCAAAAACAAAAGCATGGCTTCACTTCTCGATGTCCAAGCCCTCTTCACCAACGTTCCTACTGACGCTGCAAACAACATTCTGAGACTGGAGGCTAACTGAAAAACTCGGACCTACCTTTATCTTTCCTAGATTTCATTCCAATTAGTGGACTTTGTGTTAATTTCAACTTCTTCAAGTATCAGGCCAACCTGTTACAAACCGTTGCTTTGGGATGGCAATGGGCAGCCGCTCAGGGCTGTGCTTGCCAACCTCTTCATGGAATCCTGGAGACAGAGATATTAAGCACCCTCATTCCCAACACCGTTTTGGCTAAGATACGTTGATGATGTATTGGTTTTCTGCTGTCCGAGAGTCTCAATACCTGCCATTCTCAACAAGGATCTATGCAGTTGAACCATCAATAATGTTTACACTTGAACTCGAAAATGATGGCAAACTTCCTTTCCTCGACGTTCTACTGGGAACATTAAAATGGTATTATAAAATACCGACAGTTTGTTAGGTAAGACACATATGCAAACAGTTGGTATCTTTTATTATGAAACGTTTCGCTACACAGTGGCTTCTTCAGTCAAGTACAGTCAAAGTTGATAGAAGCAGAAGTTAATTTGAAGACGATGTATAAGTCCATCACCCTTAAAGTTTTTGAGGTGGTCAGTCCCTCTGTCTGAGAAGAGCATTGTTCCATAGTATGAAACATTATGGAGATGAAGTGACAGGTTGGAGCTTTTTATAGCGCCAAGAGGAGGGACGTAGGCCACTGGAGAGGGTAAGAACTCAGATGCTGAAGAGGCAGGTCCCTCTCAAGTCCAGCCGCTACCCCTCACTAGTGGAAAGTTGTCGAAGTTGATTGCAGGTCTGTTCCAAGATACCTTGTGTTGAAGTGTTGACAGATGAACATTAAAATGGTATAAAATACGACAGGTTGGTTGGTAAGACACATATTGCAACAGTTGGTATCTTTATTATTGAAACGTTTCGCCTACCAGTAGGCTTCTTCAGTCAAGTACAGAAAAGTTGATGAAGACAGAAGTACTGAAGACGATGTATCAGTACATCCACCCTTAAAGTTTTGAGGTGGTCAGTCCCTCAGTCTGGAGAAGAAGCATGTTCCATAGATGAAACAATATGGAGATGACACAGGACAGGATGGAGCTTTTTTAGCGCAAGAGGAGAGGAGTAGGCACTAGTGAGAGGTAAGAATCAGATGGCTGAGAGGTCAGGTCCCTCTCAAATCCAGCCGCTCTCACTAGTGGAAGTTGTCGAAGTTGATTGCAGGTCTGTACCAAGATACCCTTGTGTTGCAGTGTCTGACAGATTGAACATTAAGGGTGATGGACTGATTACATCGTCTTCAAGTATCTTCTGCTTCTATCAACTTTTCTGTACTTGACTGAAGAAGCCTACTGTGTAGGCGAAACGTTTCATAATAAAGATACCTAACTGTTGCATATGTGTCTTACCACGTTCTACTGTGCAGATCTCCCGACAGTGACAAACTTCTCTTCAAAGTGTATAGAAAACCTACCAACAAGGACGATCTTATACACTTTTATTCACACCAAGACACCCGCACTAAGAGAGGAGTCCTCACTGGCTTCTTCGCATCTCCAGCCCTTGTTTTCTAGAAGAAGAATGCACTTACATAACACAAGCCTTTGCACGTCTTCAGTTCCCATCTTTCTTCATCCGAGATTGCAGACTTAAGGCACAAGCTATTCTCAACAAACCGCCCATGGAACAGCCCCTAAGCAGTTCATAGTACTCCCATGTGGTGATGTTGCCACGAATACTCGCTATGAGTAACATCAACGTTTCCACCATAAACACATCATCTATCAAAGACCTCACTACGAAACGCAGCCCCACACCTCTAACTTCAACAGCAGGCGTCTACACTATCCCCTGTGGGTTCTGTCCCAAGAAATATGTAGGCGAGACAGGCAGAGATCTTGCAGTCCGCTTGAATGAGCATCGAAATGCTTCTAACAGAGACGATGTAAGGTACGCCTATCTCATCCACAGAGACTCCACGGGACATTTGATGAACTGGAATGAGGCACAACTCGTTCTCACCGAACCAGACCTCAGACGCCGACGGTGCCTAGAAGCCTCACTAATCGCCGTCACCGACACTATAGAACGCAACACTGGAAACTACAAAATTTCAAAAACATTGGAATACATGATACTTAAGCACCACCAACCCAACAACACAGGAGTCACATGATTTCAACGTCTACCCGTCCTCATCATAGGCAGAGGTTGTTTTGATAAGGACCTGCCTCGCATGGGCCAGTAGGCCTTCTACAGTGTTCCTCCATTATTATGTTCTTATATTCTTATGACATTCCTCAGGTCACGTGCGTCACACCTCACTCTCCGCCTATATATATAATGTCTTTCTACCTCTGTATGTTAGAAGTGATCAAGGTCCCAGGACCGAAACGTTTTCTAATAAATAAGTCATAGTGTTTGCTTACGTGTCTTTCTAAACCAAGAACAACATTAACGTTCACTATGATGAATGAACACATACAAGAACAACATTAATAAGAACATAAGAAAGGAGGAACACTGCAGGAGGCCTGTTGGCCCATACTAGGCAGGTCCTTTACAATTCATCCCACTAACAAAACATTTGCCCAACCCAGTTTTCAATGCTGCCCAAGAAATAAGCTCTGATGTGAAAGTCCCACTCAAATCCAACCCCTCCCAATCATGTACTTATCCAACCTAAATTTGAAACTACCCAAAGTCACAGCCTCAATAACCCAACTAGGTAGACTGTTCCACTCATCAACCACCCTATTTCCAAACCAATACTTTCCTATGTCCTTTCTAAATCTAAACTTATCTAATTTAAATCCATTACTGCGGGTTCTCTCTTGGAGAGACATCCTCAAGACCTTATTAATATCCCCTTTATTAATACCTATCTTCCACTTATACACTTCGATCAGGTCTCCCCTCATTCTTCGTCTAACAAGTGAATGTAACTTAAGAGTCTTCAATCTTTCTTCATAAGGAAGATTTCTAATGCTATGTATTAATTTAGTCATCCTACGCTGAATGTTTTCTAACGAATTTATGTCCATTCTGTAATATGGAGACCAGAACTGAGCTGCATAATCTAGGTGAGGCCTTACTAATGATGTATAAAGCTGCAGTATGACCTCTGGACTTCTGTTGCTTACACTTCTTGATATAAATCCCAGTAATCTATTTGCCTTATTACGTACGCTTAGGCATTGCTGTCTTGGTTTAAGGTTGCTGCTCACCATAACCCCCAAGTCCTTTTCGCAATCTGTATGGCTATGTTCTACATCATTTAACTTATAAGTACTAGGGTTATGGGCACTCCCTAGCTTGAGAACCTTTCATTTATCTACATTGAACTGCATCTACCACTTTTCTGACCAAGAGTAGAGTTTGTTTAAATCCTCCTGAAGTTCCATAACATCTACGTTTGAATCAATTATTCTACCTATCTTTGTGTCATCGGCGAATTTGCTCATATCACTAGTAATTCCCTCATCAAGATCATTGATATACATTATAAACAACAACGGGCCCAAGACTGATCCCTGTGGAACGCTACTTGTTACAGATCCCCACTCGGATTTAACCCCATTTATGGACACTCTCTGCTTCCTGTCAGTGAGCCATGACTCGATCCACGAGAGCACTTTTCCCCCAATGCCATGAGCTGCCACTTTCTCTAACAGCCTATGGTGCGGAACTCTATCAAAAGCCTTACTAAAATCTAAGTAAATAATATAAAATTCTTTATCGTGGTCAACAGCCTCAAAAGCTTTACTGAAGAAAGTTAATAAATTAGTTAGACAAGACCGGCCTCTTGTGAATCCATGCTGAGTATCATTAATCAAGCTATGCTTATCGAGATGGCTTCTTATAATCTCAGCTATAATTGACTCTGTAAAGTAAAAGGACACAAGTGCAACTAATGTGACATTTATTGTGGCAACGTTTCGCTCTCCAGGAGCTTTATCAAGCCATTACAAACATTACATGGACACAGAGGGTATATAAAGGCTCAGAGTGAGGCGAATACTAGTGAGGTACCATTTCGATGTTCACTAGTGGTAGTAGTAGTAGTAGTAGTGGTAGTGACAAAAGTAATACAATATGGTAGAGCAATTAATTCGTACATGAGTAAAAGGATATAAAAGCTATTACTTGGGTAACATAAAAATAGGTTGGACAAATATAAACTGGAATGAGGCAGCTTGTTTCAGTGTTCACTCTCTGTGCTTTGTGTAGTATAACAGGAGAGACTATGTGATGGCAGGGTTTACTGTTTTCAGGAGGATTCTTGCTAAGACTTCGGAGATGGTGAAGCTGCCGTTGTTTTGTTTAATTGTATTCGAGACAGCGATCAGTGCTGATTCAAGGCACTTGCGTGTGCGGAAATTAGTTTCTTTTATCACTAATTGGGCGTCTCTGAATTTCATAAGATGATTGGTGGAATTTCGGTGTTGTACACAGGCGTTGTTTAAGTTGTCGTTCCTACATGGGTATATGTGTTCATTGAGGCGGGTGTCGAGGTTTCTTGCTGTTTCACCTACGTAGATCTTGTCACAGCCACCACAGGGTATAGTGTAAACTCCTGCATTGACTGGTTCGTGGTGCTTGGGTTTTGTCCTGGTTAGATCCTTTATTGAAGTGGTAGAAGCGATGGCGACTCTGGTGTTAGCTTGTGAAAGTACTTTTGAGACGTTTAGTGCAACCTGGCTGTTGGGAAGAGTTATAACTTTGTTGGGAGCGGTGTTGGTGCGTGGAGAATTGATGATCTGAAGAGCTCTTTTCTTGCAGTCTTTGATGAAAAAAGAAGGAAATTGTAACTCAGTGAATGTTTGGTGAATGTAAGTACATTCCTCGTCAAGAAACTCAGGACTACAAATTCGGTATGCTCTTAGGAAAAACCCGATGATGATGCCTCTTTTGGTCTTGGTATCTTGACTGGAATAGAAGTGTGTGAGATCATTTTTTTTGGTGGGTTTCCGATAAACTTGAAATCTTAGGTTGTTGTCTACTTTGTGAATGAGGACGTCGAGGAAAGGTAGCTTGTCATTGGACTCTTCTTCTAGTGTAAACTGAATCGCTGGTTCAACTGCGTTGAGCCTTGCCTGAAGATCCCGTACATCAAAACGTTTTGGAGTTATTACGAGGACATCGTCCACGTAACGTAACCAAGTGACGCTTGAAGGGATGATGTTGGCGAAGTGTTCGGACTCTAGGTGTTCCATGTATAAGTTGGCTAGGACGGCACTTATTGGGGACCCCATTCCCATGCCGTAGGTTTGTTTGTAGAGCTTGTTATTGAAGGAAACACAGAGTTCAATCAAGTCAACAAAATCTCCGGGAGGTAAAGGAAGATTAAGGTCCTGGTTGACTTTACGTCGTAGAACCTCGATGGCTTTTTTGGTAGGTACTTTTGTGAAGAGGGAAGTCACATCCAAACTGCTTAGTTTCTTTTCCTCCTGAAAACAGTAAACCCTGCCATCACATAGTCTCTCCTGTTATACTACACAAAGCACAGAGAGTGAACACTGAAACAAGCTGCCTCATTCCAGTTTATATTTGTCCAACCTATTTTTATGTTACCCAAGTAATAGCTTTTATATCCTTTTACTCATGTACGAATTAATTGCTCTACCATATTGTATTACTTTTGTCACTACCACTACTACTACTACTACTACTACTACCACTAGTGAACATCGAAATGGTACCTCACTAGTATTCACCTCACTCTGAGCCTTTATATACCCTCTGTGTCCATGTATTGTTTGTAATGGCTTGATAAAGCTCCTGGAGAGCGAAACGTTGCCACAATAAATGTCACATTAGTTGCACTTGTGTCCTTTTACTTTACATATTGTCGGTAATTCTACCAACTTTATTACTATAATTGACTCTAATAATTTGCCTACAATTGAGGTCAGGCTTATTGGGCGTAATTTGACGGTAACGACTTGTCCCCTGTTTTAAAAATAGGAATTACATTAGCCATCTTCCACATATCAGACACTACACCTGTTTGAAGAGAAAAATTAAAAATATTAGTTAATGTTCACTATGATGAATGAACACATACAAGAACAACATTAACGTTCACTATGATGAATGAACACTTACAAGAACAACATTAGTGTTCACTATGATGAATGAACAATTACAAGAACAACATTAATGTTCACTATGATTAACGAAAACGTACAAGAACAACATAGGTATTCACTTTTACATTAATAATGAATAACATTGGTGTTTCCCTTCAAAATAACAGTCAGTGTCGTATGTGAACAACACTGACAGGAACAACACCGACAGGAACAACACTAACAGGAACAACACTGACAGGAACAACACCGACAGAACAACATGAACCATGA